>JAGKTI010013759.1:0-14371 GCA_018397915.1 Birgus latro
TTACCATAAAGATTTTCATGCCTAACCTGTTTTCATCATGCTGTAAATGTGTTAAAAAATTACCCTAAATGTTAATCATAATTTCCTGCTTGCATTTTAATTTTTTCATGCATGGTTTTTAAAGTGCACCAGCTATGAAAAAGGTGAAAGGCAGTGAATTTCTTGTCCGGTCCTAACCTAACCTAACCTATGCTTACCATAAAGATTTTCATGTCTAACCTGTTTTCATCATGCTGTAAATGTCTTAAAAATTTACCAAAAATGTTAATCATAATTTCCTGCTTGCAATTTAATTTTTTCATGCATGGTTTTTAAGTGCACCAGCTATGAAAAAGGTGAAAGACAGTGAATTTCATGTCCGGTCATAACCTAACCTAACCTAACCTAACCTAAACATTTTTCTGGTAGCAATTTACATCATTTACTGTATTTGATGCTTTATATCCAATAATTTAGTGCATAAAATGTGAGAAAAGGTGATTTCCATGTCAGATACTTACTTATACTATGCTGGCAAGTTCTGAGCACCTATGCCTCACTCACTTCTAAATCATCATTTTTTGGTTAAAATTCAGTTAATTCATGCTTTGTGTGCATTATTTATGTGAAAAGGGACCTAAATAAGTGCTATACATGTCCAGTAGGGAGGTAGGAAGGTAGTTTTCTGATTTAGGTTAGGTTAGGTTAGGGTCATGAATGACCAGTGCTGGAGCTTCAGGGCCCAATATTTGGACAAAACCAATTTTCGGACATGCCTTTGGCTCTGTTACATCGGATATTGGAGGGATTACTGTATATAAATATAAATAGATAGATATACATTATATTATCATATATATACTGTACATATATGTATAAATATAGATATAGATAGATGGATAGATATACGGTATTTTATCATCATTTAATCCTGTGCTGCCCTATGAGGAATGTAGGAGCCCAGGGATAGGCAAGATGGTCCTGATATTTAAGAAGAGAGTGACCAACCTCATTCATCCCTGAGTGGCATAATGTGAGCAGTAAACCCCAACCACCCATTGGGTATAAACCTGCACAGGCTTAATCGGATTGGAGCACCTTAATTGCCCATTACACCACCAGGTGCCATAATTTGGTTATATGGCTACCATCCAGCATATTAGATGATTTTCTGGTGTACCGGAAACCATTTGGCATGTCACTCACTGTAGAGTCACCCATAGGCAGAAGGAAGAGGAAAGAATGAAGAAAATTAAGACAGAAGAAGAAGGAAGGAAGAGAGGAATGGGCTGGTACCAGAAAGCAGCACTACATTGAGTGAGTGGGATTATATATGTACAGGCGGCCCTCCACACTTGCGGATTCAACTTCTGCGGGTCTCACAGATTCGGGGATTGCCCCTCTGTGGAGCTAAAATTCCGTTCGTGGCCACAGAGTGTAGCAGTTCTAATGCTCACAGGTCATTTTGCCCCACACTCACATGGATGTGCATGAGACACACTCAGTCGCGGAAGTCTGTGGAAGTCATGAGGTACATGTTTACCCAAACTTAGTATAGCTATACCCAGTCAAAACTTATTTGTTATTAAACTTCTTTATACAGATAGTCTGTTACTATTTTTGATATTTTATGCTGCTACCACAGTATGCGCACACTTGTTCACAGGGGGTGACTTGCAGCTGTAGAGGCATTTACGGGAGGGCATATAAGGATTACTGTTAGAGCAGATGGATCTTCTGTCTATTTATCTATTGCCAGACGCCTTAATCCCGTTAGGAGTGACCACAAACAAACCACCTCCATGTTGCTGTGTCCCCTGCTATTTCACTGCCCTGCTTCCAGCTCACATACCCCATTCTCATATACCTCTCCACTCCATCCCTCCATCTCATCCTTGGCCTCCCCCTCCCTCTCCCCCCTCCCACCTCACTCACATACACTCTCCTCATCGGTCTCTCACTCTCCATCTTCTACATGGCCAAATCACATCAGTGTCTTTCTCCTAATGCCTCCTATCACAGCCACATCCACACCACAATGCTCCTTCACCTCTTCATTTTTCAATCTGTCTCTCCATGTGACTGCACATGCTCCTTACAAATAACTCATTTGCACTGCTCTCACTCTTGACTTCTGTCCCTCCAACAAGGTCTAGGCTTCACTTCCATACATTAGAGTTGGTATCACAATATTGTCATGCCATAACTATTTCACTTCCATTCTTAGAGTTGGTATCACAATATTGTCATGCCATAACTATTACACTTCCATTCTCACTTCCTTGTTTCTTATCACTGCTTTCAAGGAACCAGCAATCTTTCTTCCGTTTTGTATTCTTTCAAGCACTTCACCCTCCAAACTTCCATCCCTGCTCATCACACTACCCATGTTTTTTTTTTGTTTTTTTTATGCATGGAAGAAGGAACCAAAGGCCACAGGCCTGCATACTGTTCCTTCCAAGAAAACACAAAAACAATACAAAAGAGAGCCAAATTCAAGATCCGTTCAATTCGAGATGCCTGGACACACTGCGTTTGAAAGACTGGAGATCATAGGAAGTAGGAAATATAGACAGAGGAAGACAGTTCCAGAGTTGACCAGTTGCATAAATGAAGGACTGGGAGTAACGGTTAACTCTTGCATTAGAGAGTTGGACGGAAAAGGGATGAGAGTTTGTTGCTAGACGGGTACTACGTGCCCGTCGTAGAGGTGGAGGGATGCAAGCAGACAGTTCAGAGGATCAGTGACCATTGAAGTAGCGATAGAAGAGAGATAAAGATGCAACAGTGCGGCGAAGAGACAAAGGTTGAAGGGAATCAGTAAGAGGAGGAGAGTTAATGAGACGAAAAGCCTTTGACTCCACCCTATTGAGAAGAGCTGCATGTGGGGAGCCTCCCCACACATGAGATTTGTACTTCATACACGGGCGAATAAAACCCGTGTACAAGGTCAACAACTGTGCAGGGGTAAAGAAAGTTCGGAATCAGCTTAGCGCACCTAATCTCTTGGAAGCAGATTTCACAATAGATGTAATATGTTATTTCCAAGACAAATCCCGAGAGAATGAAACCCCAAGCATGTTCAAGGATGATGCAGGACATAACTGTTCATTATTAAACATTAGTGGGTAATCCTGAGGAAGATTTTGTCGGGTTGATAAGTGTAAGAACTGAGTTTTTGATGCATTAAAAATAACAAGATTATTTTTACCCCAATCAGAGATACGAGCCAAGTCAGACATTAGGTGTGCCATAGCCTCATCCCTTGTTTGTTGAAGTAATTGCTGAGATGGACGTTGTGGAAACTGAATGGAAAGGTGAAGGGTGGAATCATCAGCATATGAGTGGATAGGGTTAGATGTTCAGCTTAGAAGGTCATTGATGAATAAAAGGAAGAGAGTTCGTGATAGGATAGAGCCCTGAGGAACACTGTCGATAGGTCTAGGAGAGGAGCAATGGCCGTCTATAACAGCGGCTATAGAACGACTGGAAAGGAAGCCAGAGATGAAGGCACAGATAGAAGGATAGAGCAGTTTGGAAATTAAAGATTTATGCCAGACTCGATCGAAAGCCTTTGAGATATCAAGTGCAATGGCAAAGCTTTCGCCAAAGTCCCGAAAGGAGGATGACCATGAGTCTGAAAGGAAGGTGAGAAGATCGCCAGTGGAACGTCCCTGACGGAACCCATACTGATAATCAGAAAGAAGGTTGTGACAGGAAAGATGCTTTATGATTTTTCTGTTAAGAACTGACTTGAAAACTTTTGAAACACAGGATGTTAAAGCAATTGGACGATAATTAGAGGGTTGGGAATGGTCACCCTTCTTTGGGACTGGCTGAATGATAGCAAACTTTCAGCAAATAGGAAAGCTGCAAGTTGATAGACAAAGGTTAAAGAGTTACCTAGGCAGGGTGTAAGCACAGAAACACAGTTTTTCAGGACAACAGGAGGAACTCCATCTGGCCTATTTGCCTTTTTAGTATTGAGGCCAGTGATGGCAGAAAATACATCAGCTGAAAAATTTTTAATGTCAGTCATGAGGAAGTCAGAGTGGAGAAGTGATGGAGGAACGGCACAGGAATCGTCTAAGGTGGAATTGGAGGAGAAAGTTTGAGCAAAAGGATCTGCTTTATCAGTAGAAGAAATAGCTACAGAGCCATCAGAGTAGAAAAGAGGAGGGAAGGATGATGAGGTAAAGTTGTTAGAAAGGTGTTTGGGAAGGTGGCAGAAGGAGTGAGAAGAATTCGACTTGGAGGGTTGAGAACATTTAGCACTGATGAAATTATTTTTAGCAGAGCAAAGAACAGACTTAGCATGATTAGTACGGTAATCCCTCTACTATCCGACGTAATAGAGCCAAAGGCATGACCGGACAGTGGTCTTGTCCGGATAGAGGCCCTGACTGGTGATTCATGACCCTAACCTAATCTAAATCAGAAAACCACCTACCTACCTCCCTACCGGACATGCATAGCACTTATTTAAGTCCCCTTTCACATAAATAATGCACACAAAGCATGAATTAACTGAATTTTAACCAAAAAATGATGATTTAGAGGTGAGGAAGCCATAGGTGCTCACAACTTGCCAGCAAGTGTACGAAAGTATTAGACATGGAAATCATTATGAAAGTCACCCTTTCTCACACCATATGCATTAAATAATGGACACAAAGCATGAATTCATTGAATTTTAACCCAAAAATGATGATTTTGAGGTAAGTAAGGCATAGATGTTCATGAGTTGGCAGCTTAGTGTAAATAAGTATCGGACATGGCAGTCACTATGAAAATCATCATTTCTTACATCTTATGCACTAAAATATGGGATACAAAGCATCAAATAAATTTTTACCAGAAAAAGAGTTAGGTATGGCAAAGGTGTTCACTGTTCACCAACAGCACCAGTCATTCTTGACCCTAACCTAACCTAACCTAAATCAGAAAACCACCTACCTACCTCCCTACCGGACATGCATAGCACTTATTTAAGACCTCATTCACATAAATAATTGGCACAAAGCATGAATTAATCGAATTTTAACCCAAAAATGATGAATTTGAGGTGAGTAAAGCTGGAGTGTTCACCAGTTGGCAGGTTAGTGTAAGTATCGGACGTGGCAATCACTATGAATCATTTCTCATATCTTATGCACTGAAATATGGGATACAAAGCATCAAATAAATAAATTGTTACCAGAAAAAGAGTTAGGTTTGGCAAAGGTGTTCACTGTTCACCAACAGCACCAGTCATTCTTGACCCTAACCTAACCTAAATCAGAAAACCATCTACCTACCTCCCTACCAGCCATGCATAGTACATATTTAAGACCCCATTCACATAAATAATTGGCACAAAGCATGAATTAATCGAATTTTAACCCAAAAATGATGAATTTGAGGTGAGTGAGGCAGGGGTATTCACCAGTTGGCAGGTTAGTGTAAGTAAGTATCGGACGTGGCAAGCACTATGAAAATCATTTCTCATATCTTATGCACTAAAATATGGGATACAAAGCTTCAAATAAATAAATTGTTACCAGAAAAAGTGTTAAGTATGGCAAAGGTGTTCACTGTTCACCAACATCACTGGTCATTATTGACCCTAACCTAACCTAACCTAAATCAGAAAACCACCTACCTACCTCCCTACAGGACATGCATAGCACTTATTTGAGACCTCATTCACATAAATAATTGGCACAGAGCATGAATTAATCGAATTTTAACCCAAAAATGATGATTTTGAGGTGAGTAAGGCAGAGGTGTTCGCCAGCTGACTACATAATGAACGTAAGGAAGAGACATGGTTATTACTGAGAAAATCACCTTTTCACAGCCTATGCACTCAAATATGGGAAACAAAGCATGAAGTGAATAAAATGTAACCAGAAAAATTATGATTTAGAGGTGTTTAGGGGAAAAATGTTCAGTAGTTGACTGGATAGTGAATATATGTAAGAGACATGGTAATCACTGAGAAAATCACCTCTTTCACAGCCTGTGCACTCAAATATGGGACACAAAGCATGAAGTAAATAAAATGTAACCAGAGAATGAGGATTTAGAAGTGATTATGGAAAATATTTAGCAGTTGACAATGTTTACTTACATGTCCATGATTGTTGTTTACTCCTTGTTTACCCCCACCTNTTGGGAGGAGGGTAGAGTCCCGGAGGATTGGAAGTCAGGTATAATTATTCCTCTGTACAAAGGAAAAGGGGAAAAAGCAGTGTGTGGTAATCATAGGGGCATTTGCCTTCTCAGTGTAATAGGAAAAATATATGGTAGGATACTTATTGACAGAGTTAGGGAAATTACTGAGGAATTAGTTGGAGAAGAACAAGGAGGTTTTAGGAAGGGAAGAGGTTGTGTAGACCAGATATTCATTCTTAGATCCTTAGTGGAAAAGTTTCTAGAGAAGGGCAAGAAGTTGTATGCAGCCTTCATGGATCTGGAGAAAGCATATGACAGGGTGGATAGACAAGGTTTGTGGAAGGTATTAAGAATATATGGAGTGGATGGGAAGTTGTTGAAGGCAGTGAAGAGTATGTATGAGGGTGCTAAGGCTGCAGTGCGTGTGGATGGCAAACTGAGTGAATCTTTCCATTTGAAGGTTGGATTGAAACAAGGATGTGTCATGTCTCCATGGTTGTTCAATCTGTATATGGATGGGGTTATAAAAGAGATACAAGGTCGGGCAGTGGATGTTGGAGCAGCCCTTGTGAGAGAGGGCAGTGTTTGGAAACTCCCTGTACTGTTGTTTGCAGATGATACTGTGTTGTTGAGTGGAGACGAAGGGGAGCTGCAAGGCTTGGTAGATGAGTTTGGGAGAGTGTGTAAGAAACGGAATCTAAAGGTGAATGTGGGGAAGAGTAAAGTGATGGTCTTCGAGAGAAGTGAAGCCAGTGAGTGTATAGTGAGATTGGATGGGAAGGATATGGAGAATGTGAGTGAATTTAAGTACTTGGGCAGTGTGATGAGTAAGGATGGTAGTCTGGAGGGTGAAGTGCTCGAAAGGGTACAGCAGGGAAGGAAGGTTGCTGGTTCGTTGAAAGCAGTGATAAGAAACAGGGAGGTGAGCATGGAAGTGAAAAAGTTGTTACATGACAGTATTGTGATACCAACTCTGACATATGGAAGTGAAGCTTGGACCCTGTTGGAAGGACAGAAGTCAAGAGTGAGAGCAGTGGAAATGAGTTATTTGAGAGGAGCATGTGGAGTCACATGGAGAGACAGACTAACAAATAAGGAAGTGAAGGAGCGTTGTGGTGTGGTTGAGGATGTGATGGGAAGCGTTAGGAAAAAACACGTTAAGGTGGTTTGGGCATGTGGAGAGGATGGAGAGTGAAAGATTGACGAGGAGAGTGCATGTGAGTGAGGTGGATGGGGCGAGAGGGAGGGGGAGGCCGAGGATGAGATGGAGGGATGGAGTGGAGAGGTATATGAGAGAGAGGGGTGTGAGTTGGGAGCGTGGTAGTGAAATGGCAGGGGACAGAGTGACGTGGAGGCGATTTGTTTGTGGCCACCCCATTCGGGATTGAGGCGTCTGGCAATAGATAGATAGATAGAGAGAAGGGTGTTGTGTATTGGCACAGGCAGCTGCATGGCATGAGGGACTTGTGAAGCTGCCTGCTGCTAGAGGCCACCACTGTTAACAGCTTGTGAGCCCCAAGTACTTTGATAAATTACCATGATTATTGATATGAGAATCTGTGTGGCAAAATACGATCATACACTATTGAAGTACTGAAAAAACTTCATAACAAAAATATAACGGGAGAATACATTGCTCTCGTTGTTTTATTTCCCTGAAAACGAAGCCTGAATTTTGAAAACCTGGCACCTATATATAACTTCTCGTTGTTTTTAATGAAGCTGCTACAGAGCTGTTTTAATTCTTGCTTCCTGAAATGTTTGATATATACAGTAAAACCTCGATATAACGGACTTCAGTAGACCGGAATTCGCTTTTATCGGACTCAAGGAGCTACCGGATTAAACTCCTATATATCGGAAAAAGTCCGATATAGCCAGAAAGCAGTCCAGACTGCCTGACAACTTCAGCTATGTTCACCACAATGAGACAAGTAAAAGACATATTTTTCAGTGCACAATACAGTATTATTATACCATTTGATTGATGTAGTGAAGGTATAACACAGTACAATACTGCAATGGTGGTGAAAACTACCGATGCAATCCGGACTAATGTCTGATATATCGGAAAAAGTCCGGATTAGCAGGGGTAAGTCCGGATGTCGTTTTATCGGAAAATCGCATATTTCGGACTGGCCTGAGCCCCAATTAGTCCGTTATAGTGAGGTCTTACTGTATACTGCAGTTTTAGCCAAGCACTTGTTTTGTTTGTCAGTCTTTCATTTGGCAGAAATTTATTGATAATGCACTAAATTATTCTACATCAGCCATCCTTGCTCAGAGGCTGTCCCCATTTCAATATTATATGACTTATTTGAAAGTGATGGTAGCGTGTTTTCCAAGGAGGATAAGTCATGATCAAATCTTGGAATGGGAACTGTCTCAAGCTTATATGGTTGTTGTAGAATAATTTAATACATCTTCATTAAATTTCTGTCAAAAGAGTCATCATCATCATCATTCAGTCCTATGTTGCCTCATGAGGAGCATAGGAGCTCGGAGCTAGGCAAGTTGGTCCTGATATTTAAGATGGGAGTGACCAACCTCACTCATCCCTGAGTGGCATTATGAGAGCAATAAACCTTAACGACCCCTTGGATATAAACCTTCCCTGGCTCACTAAACCACCAGGCACCAAAATTTGGTTATATGGTTACCACTCAGTGTAGTAAATGGTCTCCTGGTGTGCAGGAAACCAGTTGGCTTGTCACTCAGCATAGAGTCACCCACAGGCAGAAGGAAGAGGAAAGAATGAAGAAAAGAAAGACAGAAGAGGGAGTGTAAAGTCACTCGTAGGTAGAAGGACAAGGAAAGACAAACAGAAGAGGATGGAAGGAAAGAAGGATGGAGGAGAGGGAAGGGCAGACACCCGAGAGCACCACTACATCGAGTGAGTGGATGAAGCACCGCCATCTACCACATAGTGCCCCCACATAAAAGAGAGACTGACACAAACAAAACAATTGCATGGCTAAAGCTACAGTATATATCGAAGCTTTTTCAGTTCTTCAGTAATGTATGATGGTATTTTGCCACACAGGTTCTCACATCAACAGAGAAAAACCATGATAATTGAGCGCGTGCTTGGGACAGAGAAACTGTTAACATTGAGAGACATCTGGTGGCAGGCGATTTCCAAAAGTCCCCCACTGTGTGCCTCTCTTGTCAAGGTAGTCTTTGTGAGGGAGAACTGTAGTCTCAGAATGTAAGTTACCTGTGGAAGTGATTTTTGTGAAGCCACTGGTGATGTGTGTATGGTTTGCAGGGTGGTGTAGTAAATATAAGATAGGATGAGAGCCCACACTTTGGAGACATACAAGGCCTGTTCAGAAAGTATCTGACCTAAGGCTCTAAAAGAAAGAAATAGCTAACCTGTTGAGCTAGGACACTGATTCCCCTCAAAGAGGTTCCTTCTGACTTCACACACATAGCCTAGCTTTCTTTCCACTGCCTGAAACATTTTTGTCAGTTTTCTGTTTCTCCTTCAGGCGCTTCGTCACATTCATCATGATCTCTTCTCTCGGATGAACATTTCCCTCGATATATTGGAGTGCGCAAGTCACAATCAAGATTTTCTGAAGTATCACAGGATATGAGACTTGGGTGTACGGGTATGACCAAAGCCAGTCATCTCAGTGGAAGCATGTAGGGTTCCCTCGGCCAAAAAAGCATGACTGGTTCGCAGGAAGGTGAAATGCATTCGCCTGTTGACAGCTTTTTTGTACTGCCATGGTGTTGTGCATCATGAATATGCACCAGAAAGTCAGACTGTCAATAAACCTTACTACCTCAACGTTATCTCCGTCATCTTCATGATACAGTTCGGCAGAAAAGACCAGACCTTTGGAAAGTGGCAGTTTGGAAGCTGCACCATGACAATGCCCTTGCCCATTCTTCTCAACTGATTCAAGAATTATTGGCCAAGCATAACATCCCACCAGTCCGGCAGGCTCCCTGCCCACCAGACATGGCTCTGTGCGACTGTTGGTTATTCCCCAAGCTGAAAACTCCGCTGAAGGGTTCCCGATTTGAGACGAGAGAAGAGACCATGATGATTGCGACAAAGTATCTGCAGGGGATACTGAAAACCGACTTTGAAAAATGTTTCAGACAGTGGAAAGAACACTGGTCTACATGTGTCAGGTCAGAAGTTCCCTAGTTTGAAGGGATTAATGTCCTACCTCAACAGGTTACTATTTTTTTAAAGAGCCTAAGGTCGGATACTTTCTGAACAGAGCACGTATGTACCATTCATAAACACTGTTTCTAGTTAGATATTTTTCTGGTGGCAGTTTTAATTTTTCTTTTTCATTCTCCACGGGCCAAACAGAGTAGTACTCCCGAGGGGAATGGAATGCTGGTGATAGGGA
Organism: Birgus latro; assembly: GCA_018397915.1. NCBI lineage: Eukaryota > Metazoa > Arthropoda > Malacostraca > Decapoda > Coenobitidae > Birgus > Birgus latro. The sequence continues at coordinate 10,509 of JAGKTI010013759.1, forward strand.
GAGCTGGAGCTCCTTTCACTAGCTACCTAACCATCCCCCTTTGCTGTCCTTTTCAGTGTGACAGTAACATGGAGAGTAGACCAGCATACTCTCCCAAACATTTCCTCTAACTATCATATGCACTACACCACATGCACTTTACATATCACACAACGTATCCCACTACGTTACAGGGGTTGACGCCAGCAAGGGCATGCGGCCAGAAAACTTTGCCCCCACTACTTAGTGGCGGACTTTCGGGGGGAGGCTTGACAGGGGTTCCGCCGGCATAGATCACGGGTCCGGGGCGAGATGGGGCTCGAACCTGTGCTAGAGGGTACAGGGCATTGCGGTTCCCAGGCTGCCGCTTCCGCTCAATAGAGAGGGGCCCGAACCTGGGAGTAGCGCTCCAGGAGGCTGCCCTATCAGTGGGTTTATAATGGCGGGGCAGTTGCAGTGCCAAGGCGCGCTTGGAGGGTGTCCCTGCAGGTGTCCTGGCAGGGTGCCCCGAGGCCACTACCACAGCCACTAGTAAGCTGGTGGGCTAGGGGTCCCAGATCCATTGCCTGGACCTAGGACTGTGCAGTGGGTTGGGCCTTTGGAATGTTTACCCCCCCTTTATCTTACCAACTATGACCAAGTACAAATATATGCATCAAAGCAAGCCTGAGGACGCAAATCACCCAGGGGGTTTAGGGTGGGTTCGTGGAATGTGGGAAGTTTGAGGGGAAGAGCGGGGGAAGTTGTTGAGGCATTTAGTAGGAGGTGGGTGGATGTGGCTTGTTTGCAGGAAGTCCGGTACAGGGGTGGATCAGCCAGAAAGATTGCTGGGAAGGATTGCTACTATAATCTGTTTTGGCAGGGGGGAACTGACGGATATGGGGGTGTGGGTCTGTTGGTTGCGGAGAAATGGGTGGAGTATGTTATGAATGTTATGAGAGTAAGTGATAGGATAATAGTAGTGAAAATTTTGATCGGACGGGTGATGATTTCAGTTACATCAGCATATGCTCCACAGGTAGGATTGGATGATGCAGAGAAGGATAGATTTTGGGATGATTTAATACGTGTAGTAAGTGGTATGGGTGATGATGAGGTAGTGGTTCTGGGAGGGGATTTAAATGGTCATGTTGGTGAAGCAGCTCAAGCTTATGAAGGAGTCCATGGAGGATGTGCATATGGTGTGAGGAATGCGGAAGGGGAAAGAATACTCGAGTTTGGGGAGGCTATGGACATGATTGTGTGCAACACACATTTTAGAAAAAGAGTGAGTAGATTGATTACGCACGAGTCCGGGGGAAATAGTAGTCAGATAGATTATTTTCTGGTCAGGAGGGTTGATAAGAGATTTGTGAGGGATGTTAAAGTTGTAGGAAGCGAGAAGTGTGTGCAGCAGCACAAACTGTTGATTTATGACATGGTGCTTAAGGAACGAGTGATGAGAAGGAGGACATATGTACCTAGGAGGAAAATATGGAAGCTGGGAAACCAATCAGTAAGGGATGCCTTTTATAGTGAGATGAGGAGAGTGGTGGTTGAACAGGAAGCCGTAGACAGAGTCGTTAATGAACAGTATAGAGCCCTTAAGAACAACCTCTTGAGAGTTACCGATGCAATATGCGGTTGGACAAGAGGCCCACCAAGACATAAAGTAACTTGGTGGTGGGATGAGGGTGTAGAAGCTGCAGTTAAGGAGAAAAGAAGGCTTTTTCGGGAATGAAAGAATGGTGGTAACAGGGAGGAGTACTTGGCTGCCAAGTGCAGGGCTAGAAGAGAGGTATACAGAGCGAAGTCTGAGTCACAGAGACTTTTACTTGATAATCTAAATCATGAAGGAAGGAAAAATATGGTTTTTAGGGTGGCAAATCAGATGAAGAGAGATAATCGGGACATTGTAGGCGAGCAGTGTGTGAAGAATGATGAAGGAAGGGTAGTGGTAAACAGTGAGGATATTAAAGATGCATGGAGAGAGCATTATAGCCAGTTGTTGAATGAGGAGTTTGATTGGGATAGGGAAAGTTTGGAGCCAGCTGATCAAGTGTTTGGGCCTTGGCCTTTGATTGACGCTGCTACTGTGAGTGAGGCAATAGGCAGGATGCGGGTGGTGAAGGCGGCAGGTGTGTCTGGGTTGACTGCCGAAATGTTGAAGGCCTCAGGAGATACTGGGGTGAGGTTAGTCACTGCTCTGATAAATATGATTATATATGAGTGTCTTGTCCCATATGATTGGCTGAAGAGTGTAATTGTAAATGTGTACAAAGGGAAGGGTGATGCCCTGGAAAGGGGAAATTATAGAGGTATAAAGCTCTTAGATCAGATAATGAAAGTAATGGAGAGAGTTCTAGAAGGTATGATTAGAGAAAGAGTGAATATCAATGAGATGCAGTTTGGGTTTATGCCAGGCAGGGGGACCACTGATGCCATATTCATTGTTCGACAGCTTCAGGAAAAATATATTGGCAAGAAAAGGGAATTGTATTTTGTTTTTGTTGATTTGGAAAAGGCCTTTGACAGAGTCCCTAGAGAGGTGGTGAAGTGGGCAATGAGAAACCTGGGGTTGGAAGAGTGGCTGGTTAGGGTGGTTATGGCCATGTATGTGGGTGCTCGCACCCAGGTAAGAGTGAATGGAGTTTTGAGTGATGAGTTTCCCGTGAATGTTGGTGTGCATCAGGGGTCAGTTTTGAGTCCCTTGTTGTTTATCATGGTGCTTGAAGCCCTCTCACGTGACTTCAGAGATGGACTTCCATGGGAGATGTTGTATGCTGATGATTTGGTGTTGATTGCGGAGAATGAAGGGGAGGCTGAGGAAAGATTTAAGAAGTGGAGAGATGGTATGGGGTACAAGGGCTTAAGGGTAAATGCAGATAAAACAAAAGTGATGATATCTAGGGTTGGTGGCAGTACAATCAGAGTAGAGGGAGAGTGGCCATGTGCAATTTGCCACATGGGTGTGGGAATTAATTCCATCTTGTGCAGTGTTTGTGATAAATGGGTGCACAAGAGATGTAATGGTATTAGAGGTAGACTGCGAGATGATGCTGATTTCATGTGTGCGGTGTGTCGGGGAGAGCAGGTGGAGATTGTTAGGCGTGAGAGGGTTGAACTTGCAGGTGAGTCTCTTGAGTGTGTGGAGGAGTTTTGTTATTTGGGAGACATGTTATGTGCCGGAGGTGGGGCTGGAGTTAGCTTGGTTGGTAGAGTGAGAAGTGGTTGGAAGAAGTTCAGGGAGCTGTTGCCTCTCCTGACATTGAGAGGACTCTCCTTACGTGCTAAGGGGTCTTTGTATGCAGCATGTGTTAGGAGTGTGATGCTGTATGGTAGTGAGACCTGGGCAGTAAAGGAAGAGGATATTCGCTTCGCAGGTGTAAACGTACAGAAATGACAATGATTAGGTGGATGTGCAGTGCGTCCCTGCGTGCAAGGCCTGGGGGGGTTGGGTTTACGATAGAAGAGTTGAGGGGTAGGATGGGACTGGAGTGTATTGGTGTTGTGATGAAGAGAGGTAGGCTGAGGTGGTTTGGACATTTGGAGAGGATGGGGGATGATAATTGGGTACAGAGGGTGAGAAGTGTTAATATTGGGGGAGGGGTTGGGAGGGGTAGAGCAAGAAAGACATGGAACGAGGTCATTAAATGTGACTTAAGGGTTAAGGGACTGAACAGAGAGGCTGCCAGAGATCGAGCAGCGTGGAGAGCCGCCATTAGGTGACCAACGCTGACACATGCAAGCATGTTGGAGCCTTCAAAAACGAAAACGAAAAACGAAAACATTCAGTGGCAAATGCCAAATGGATTTCAGCTCCAGTTAAAAAAAAAAAAAAAAAGCTTTATGAATTGATTGTAGTTTTGTACTTTTTTTCATCTTCGCTGCTGCTGCCTTCTCTT
>JAGKTI010013760.1:3566-22586 GCA_018397915.1 Birgus latro
CTCTCTCCTTTTATGCCTTTCACCTTCATCCTTCCTTCCCTCACTTCATTTTTCCCTACTTTCTATCCTCTCTCTCTTCCTCTTCTCCCTGTCTCTTCTTCTGTCTCCCAGTTTTCTCTCATTTCTTCCCTCCCTCCTTACCTGCTCTCCCTTCCTCTCCTTTTTTCAGCTTTCCTTCCCTCCCTTCATTCTTATTCCTCTTTTCTCCCTCTCCATCTTTCCATCTTTCTTTTCCTTTCTTCCTTTCTCCTTTTTTACCTTCCTTTCTCAACCCTTCTTTCCTTCTATCCATTTATATCCATCTTTCTTTCCACCTCTTCCTCTCTTGATCTTTACCTTCCATCTATCTTTCCTCCTTTTTCTTCCAACCTCCTCCTCTCAGTCACTTTTCCAGTTTCTCTTCCTTCCTTCCTCCTCCTGCTCTTCTCTTTTCCCACTTCTGGCTGTACACAGTCACTGCCACCTGAATTTGTTGCTTTCTATGAAAAGCCATACCAGAGTCAACAAGAGGCGCAGCAGAAAGGGGGTGTGGTCCAGGATGCGGCAGAGTTTGACCCAGACAACGACTTCCTTGATTATTAGACCCCCCCCCTTCAACTCCAACAATCACATTTTCATCATAGGATTGGTGATTGGCCTTATTCTTATTATTGATCTACTTTTACAATCATTGTCACTTATAGGAATGTATTTATAGCTCAGGGTAAAACAAAAAAACAAGAAAACACATTTTAAAAATTTATATAAAAAATATTAATGGCTGTAGGTTAATGAAACTTTCACAGTTTATTAATGTTATTAAAAAAAATTATAAAATCACCTTGTATTTCGATTTTGTAAATAAATTTATACGATTGTTTAGGCAGGGGGTCAAACAAATGCAAAGAAACACACACCAAAAAAATACATACACCAAAAAAACACACACAGGGAAAAGTCCTTGACTGCATGATTAATATCGTAAAACATAATAGATATTTATTTTGAAAACTAATGGTGTGCCAATTGCTTAACTTTAATTGCAAATTACTCAAAAGTAGGTTTTAGCCTATACTGTACACCCCTTTACTTCTGGAGGCCTCATATGTAGCTGGTAACTTGGCCACACGTGAGTGTGGGCAAGTCATCAGCTATTTGTGATATTTTATTCTGCTTTCAGGTCCCAGATATAGTTTATTAGGTACAGTATGTGCACACTTGCTCACAGGGGGTGATATGCGGCTGTAGAGGCATTTATGGGAGGGTGCACCAAACATTTGCGAATTTTCCACTTTCACGGGGGTCTGTGTCCCCTAACCCCAGCGAATGTTGAGGGCCATCTGTATTTATTGCCAATTTGGGGAGGGGGGCCATGGCCCAAATGCCTCCCTCCTCCCCTCCTTGCTACACCCATGCTTGTAACTATTTTATATATATATTTTTTGAAGAACTTGAGACTAGTACTATTAGAATTACAGTACAGGTATACCCCCCTTTAACGATGTAATTGGTTAGGTAAAATCCCATTGATTGTTAGGCCGGGGTTTCGTATATCGGGGTAGTGTAAAGTAATGGGAAGCATTTATCAGCCTTGGGTTCAACCCCCAACAAAGTCCAAAACTCACCCAAATGAGCCCCAAACAAGTTTAAAGCTAGTCTAAATGGCCTAACAGCTGTAAAAGAAGCTAATCTGAGCCTAACATCTGTAAATAACTCACTAAAACCAACATATAAAATCTGGAAATTATAGAAAATAGGTTAGAAGTTATCAAACACCTCTCATCACTTACTTCTTATAAATCCATGTCCGGTCTTGGTCATCATCCTTGCTATCCCCCCCCGAGGGTAGGGGGCATGTGGTGCTCCCTAGCATTCACTCCTCCTCCTCAAAGCCCTCAAACCCCATCTCCATGGGAGGGTCAGGGGGGGGTGTCTGGTGAGGTGGGATGATTGTAGTGGAAGACTGATGCACTGGCTCTGGGGGTGGCGATGGAGTGCGATGTGATGACTCAGGCAGTGGTGATGGGGTGTGATGCGATGGCTCAGGCGGTGGCAATGGGGTGCAATGCGATGGCTCAGGCGGTGCTGATGGGGTGGGATGCGATGGCGATAAGGTGCGATGCGACGGCTCTTGGGGTGGCAATGGAGTGCGATGCGATGACAGAGGAGGTGGTGAGGGAGACATCTGTGATGACTGGTGAAGTGGCGAGGGAGACTGCTGTGATGACAGATGAGGTAGCGATGGAGTCTGATGCGGTGGCTCACGTCGTGGTGAGGGAGACAGAGACAGTTGCTGAAGTGGTGAGGAAGATGGAGGCTGGGGCGAGGAAGGCAGCGATGGAGTGGCGGATTGCCTTAGTGGAGACACAGGTGACATGGGAGACGGGGATCAGCTGGAGGTTAGATCTATCACTAGGGGTCGAGCATGTCCTCGGCGGGAGGAGGCCCTGAATGTTTCTTTGATGGTCGATGGCGGGGGAGATGCTCTGCTGGTCGAGGGCTGGGGAGATTTGCTGGCATGGTGGAGGCCTGTTTCAAGAAGACAGTGATTGTAGTCTGCCTGGCCACCCTCTTCTTTTCCTCCAGCATCGTCCAATACACCTTCATCCCCTCCTCCAGCCGATTAGCTGTGTCCCTGCTTCGTCCTGGGAGAGGGTCATGTGTGCACACCAGCACAATGATCTCGGCTAGCTTGGTTAGCATCTCCTTCAGAATTGTAATATTGAGGGCTCGCACTTCAGGGACGACCTCCTCCTCCTGTGCCTCCTGGAGCACCAACTGAATCTCCATATTGAGGAGCTCCTCATTGCTGAGCTCCTTCCTGTGGCTTTCAAGGACCTCCTCCACGTCCTCCTCGTTGACCTCCCTGAAGTCCACCTCGTGCGATAGTTCTACAATTTCCTGCTGCACACACTGCACTGGCGGAGCTTGCATGCCCTTCAAGCCAGTGAATGAGTGCACACACTCTGGCCACAGCTTCCGCCACACACAGTTCATGGTGGGCTGGTTAACTTTCTGCCACACTTCAGTGATGTTCTCTATGGCATGGCATATGTTATCCAGAACTCCTGCACTGTCGTCATATCATCGCTGTCACAGGCCATCACCAACTGCTGCATAGTGCGGCAGAGGTAATACACTTTAAAAGTAGTGATCACCTCTTGATCCAAGGCTTGCAACAACGACATGGTGTTGGGAGGCAGGAACACCACTTGAGTGTTGCTTGCCCATTCCTTCATCGCGGGAGGGTGGCTAGGCGCATTGTCTACCATCACGAGAAATCTTTTCGCCAAATTCTCCCTGGAGGCATACCTCTTGAGGACACGAGAGGTACGAGTGGAAATACCTATATTACAAACAGAGGTCGGAAGTCAGCCAGGCCTTCTTGTTGGACTTCCAAATCACCCCAGCATTATCTTTCACATACCCCACCAGAGCCCTGGAGTTCTCGGAGTGGTAGACAAGGAGTGGCTTCAACTTAGGGTCGCCCTCAGCATTGCCCCTCAGCAGGAGTGTAAACTGGTCCTTTGGAGCCTTGAACCCTGGTGTAGACTTTTCCTCTGTTGCAAGATATGTCTTTGAGGACATTCTCTTCCAAAAGAGCACAGTCTCGTCAAATTCAAGACTTGCTTTACACTGTAGCCACCCTCCGTGATGATGAGTTTCAACTCGTCAGGAAACGCTGCCATTGCCACCGTATCCGCACTCTCTGCCTCACCATACATTTTCACGTGGTGGAGATTAGTTTGCCTCTTGAAGCGGTCAAAACACCCATGGCTAGCCTTAAAGGTCTTGCTAGCATCAAGATCCCACCTTACCTTGATTTCTTCCCATAGTGAGAGAGCCTTGGTGCAAATAATTGCCTGGTTCATGGGTGCCTTCTTCCTATTCTGATCCTCCACCCACATGCGGAGCATCCGCTCCAGCTCCACCATTGCCCGCTCTCTCTATTGGGTGATACGGGAGGTGGATAAGGTTACAACCTCCCCAGCGGCAGCCTTATTGGCCTCCCCCTTCTTGATGATGGTGGAGACTGTTGACTGTGCCAGATGGAGAGCTGTGGCGATAGCACATGCACCCTCGCATTTTTCATGGCTCTTAAGAATATCTAGCTTGACTTCTAGAGACAGAGTTTTATGCATGTATGCTTCGCAGGAACATCACCAGCACCAACACTAGCAGGCCACTTACCACCTCATCTAGGGCCTCCACTAGCCCCACCATGTGCAGCACCTTTACCGTATATACATAATCACACTTATTTAGGCCACAAATCACACAAAATTGCACTCCACACATGATTAGTATCGCTGCATTACTCATGGCACTGCTCATACTTAGTTACGATGCACTACGATAGCTACTTGTGTAATGTTGGTGATGCAACGCCATGCGTGATGGGCGAGCATAAGAGTTCTCCACTCTGAGATGGCCGGTGCGAGAAGAGCGAAATGGGTGAGCATGGGGTTTATGATGGCTGTGGGGGTTGCACGAGCGTTTCTGCGCATCCTGGGAGGCGGGTGGGCTCAGCTGGCTGTGGGAATGAGCGTGATTCAAAATTTTGGCCCATTGCTTGTGGGCACGATGTTGGAGCCTATCGTTAAACCAGGGCGCAGCCATTGTTTAACGGGGTATGGTGGTATTTGTACCTCCATCGCTAAGCTGGGGTATCATATATCGGGGTATACCTGTCTATCTATCTACTGCCAGCCACCGTAATCCCATAAGGGGTGGCCATTTGTCTTTGAGTTATTTGTTTTACAGGGAGGGGCACTAACCCTTCACCAACCCACTTGTTGACACGTAGGGAGCACCTATGGTTTAGTTATATGGTTACCACCCAGTATTGTAAATGGTTTCTTGACTTACAGGAAACCATTTGGCTTGTCACTCAATGCAAAGCCACCTGTAAAGGAAAGAAAAACAATAAGAAGTGACAGGAAAGATGGGAGAAACAGGAAGAGAGGAGGGCAGGCACAGAAAAAGAATTATAAAGGCTAAGGAGGAAGTAGGCAGCACTACATCAAGTGAGTGGATGATGGTCGCCACCACCTACCACTATAATCCCTCAGTTATCCGATGTAATAGAGCCATCGGCATGTTCAGATACGGACGATGTCCAGATTTGGAACAATACCATTCAGACCCAGCCTATATGTAAAGTTCTCCTAATTTTGGCAGTGTTCTTTGGTCTTTCAGTTATTTAGACATCAAAACACACGTGGGAATATCTGATATAATGCTAGACACTACAAAAACTGTGTCTATCTATCTATTGCCAGACGCCTCAATCCCGCATGGGGTGGCCACAAACAAATCGCCTCCATGTCACTCTGTCCCCTGCCATTTCACTACCACGCTCCCAACTCATACCCCCCTCTCTCATATACCTCTCCACTCCATTCCTCCATCTCATCCTCGGCCTCCCCCTCCCTCTCGCCCCCTCCACCTCACTCACATACACTCCTCATCAGTCTTTCACTCTCCATCCTCTCCACATGCCCAAACCACCTTAACATGCTTCTCCTAACGCTTCCCATCACATCCTCAACCACACCACAACGCTCCTTCACTTCCTCATTTGTTAGTCTGTCTCTCCATGTGACTCCACATGCTCCTCTCAAATAACTCATTTCCACTGCTCTCACTCTTGACTTCTGTCCTTCCAACAGGGTCCAAGCTTCACTTCCATATGTCAAAGTTGGTATCACAATACTGTCATGTAACAACTTTTTCACTTCCATGCTCACTTCTCTGTTTCTTATCACTGCTTTTAACGAACCAGCAACCTTCCTTTCCTGCTGCACCCTTTCGAGCACTTCACCCTCCAGACTTCCATCCTTACTCATCACACTGCCCAAGTACTTAAATTCACTCACATTCTCCATATCCTTCCCATCCAATCTCACTGTACATTCACTGGCTTCACTTCTCTCGAAGACCATCACTTTACTCTTCCCTACATTCACCTTTAGATTCCGTTTCTTACACACTCTCGCAAACTCATCTACCAAGCCTTGCAGCTCCCCTTCATCTTCGCTCAACAACACAGTATCATCTGCAAATAACAGTACAGGGAGTTTCCAAACACTGCCCTCTCTCACTAGGGCCGCTCCAACATCGACTGCCCGACCTTGTATCTCTTTTATAACTGTGTATAACAACAAAAATCCACAAAAAAATCAATGAAGATGAAGGTTGCAAAAAGAATTTTAATAGCTACAGTACTGTACTTACCACCAAATGAACGACGGACAGGTGTCGTAATCCGCTAGCCTGTACAGTAGCAGGTGCACAGTAATCCTGTATGGTCTAGTGGGTACCGTAATCACTTGACAAATGTTGGAAAACTCCTCCTCCTTCACCCGTTGGAGCTGGGCGATGAATGGGGATGTGCAGTACCCACCACCGAACACAGCACTGCCATGTCTACTGGCTGGCCAGGTGACTTTGACTATTCACTAGGGAGGCGGACGGCCGCACGTGCCCTGGAGCATCCGGGTGGAGTGATCCAGGCAGCCAGGCGAGTTTGACCATTCGATAAGGAGGTGGACGGCCATTTTTGCTCAGCTGGTGGATTAGGGTCTATTACCTGCATGCGGCCCGAGATTCTGGTCAGCCTGCTGGGCGACTTTGACTGTTAGATGAGGAGGCGGACGTCCATTTTTGCTTAGCTGATGGGTTAGGGTCTATTACCTATGCACAGCCAGAGAGGCTGGCCGGCGGCCACCCAACTGACCATGTCAGAAATTTTATGTTTGGATACGGACAAAGATTTCGGATACTGACATAATACAGCCAAGGCCCATTGTCTGGATAAGGAGCATGTCTGGATATGGGACATCTGGATGATAAGGGATTACTATCATTACTACTACAGTGAGGTGGTGTTTGGGGTGAAGAGAAGACAAAAGAGGGTGCAAAGAACAGCATGGTGGAATGAAAGGTGAGACAAGCTGTGGCGCAAAAGAAGAAAGCATATAGTGAGTGGATTGGAAACAGAGACATGGAGGAAGTTGAGAGACAGAAGAGAGAGTTATATATAGAGAGGATGAGGAATTTGGAAGAAAGCGTATAGTGAGTGGATTGGAAACAGAGACATGGAGGAAGTTGAGAGACAGAAGAGAGAGTTATATATAGAGAGGATGAGGAATTTGGAAGGAATTTGAGTGTAAAGTGCAGGGAATGTAAGTAAATGTTCTGGAAAGAGGTAAATATAGTTAGACAGGGTGATAACGAAGTTAGTCGGAGAGGGAAAAATAAAAATGGTAGATTGCTAGTGGAGAAGGGAGAAAAAGTGAGCAGATGCAGGGAACACTTTAAGGAACTGTTAAACATAGAGAATAAAAGTAATGCGAGTATAAGTGGCTGGGGAATGGCTGGGAGAAGGAGGGAGGTGAGAAGAGAGGAAAAAATCAGTAGGATGGAAGTAGTGGAAGCAATGAATGAAGTCAAAATAAGGAAAGCCCCAGGAATTGATGGAGTGTGTGATGAAATGCTTAAGAATGGGGGAGAGATAGTAGTAGAATGGATATGGAAGATGTGCAGATTGGCCTGGAATGAAGGTGGACTCCTGGAGAATTGGAAGTCAGGTTTAATTATTCCCCTGTACAAAGGTCTTTCTCTCCTTTATTCTTTCCTCTTCCTTCTGCCTACGGGTGACTTTACGCTCCCTCTTCTGTCTTTCTTTCCTTCATTCTTTCCCCTTCCTTCTGCTGATAGGTGACTCTACACTGAGTGACAAGCCAAAAAATTTCCTGTACACTAGGAAACCATTTACTACATTGGGTGGTAATCATATAACCAAATTATGGCACCTGGTGGTTCATTGGGTAATTAAGGTGCCCCAATTGGATTGAGCCTGTGTAGGTTTATATCCAAGGGGTGGTTGGGGTTTATTGCTTATGTAATACTACTCAGGGATGAGTGAGGCTGGTCGCTGTGATCTTAAATGTCAGGTCCAACTTGCCTAGCCCCAGGCTTCTGTGCTCCTCATGGGGCGACAAAGAATTGGATGATGGATGGATGTACAAAGGAAAAGGGGAAATAAGAAGTGTGTGGTAATCATAGGAGCATTTGTCTTTGTGTAATAGGATAAGTAAATGGTAGGATACTTAATGACAGAGTTAGGGAAATAACAGAGGAATTAACTGGAGAAGAATAGGAAGGTTTTAGGAAGGGAAGAGGCTGTGTAGATCAGATATTCATTTTTAGGCCTTTAGTGGAAGAGTTTCTCGAGAAGGGAAAGAAATTGTATGCAGTCTTCATGAACTGGGAGAAAGCATATGACAGGGTGGATAGACATGGAATGTGGAAAATATTAAAAATCCATCCATCCGTCGTCCAGTCCTACATTGTCCCATGAGGAACATAGGAGCCCGGGGCTAGGCAAGTTGATCTGACACTCAAGATGAGAGTGACCAGCCTCACTCATCCCTAAGTGGCATTACATGAGCAAAAACCCCAACCACCCCCTGGATATAAACCTTCATCGGCTCAATCCGATTGGAGTGCTGCAATTACCCACTGAACCACCAGGCACCATAATTTGGTTATATGGTTACCACCCAGCATAGTAAATGGTTTTCTGGTGTACAAGAAACCATTCGGCTTGTCACTCAGTGTAGAGTCACCCATAGGCAGAAGGAAAAGGAAAAAATGAAGGAAAGAAAGATAAAAGAGGAAATGTAAAGTCAGTCGTAGGCAGAAGGACGAGGAAAGAATGAAGTAAAGAAAGACAGAAGAGGAAGGACGGAAAGGAGGGAGGAGAGGAAAGGGCAGACACCCGAGAGCAGCACTACATCGAGTGAGTGGATGGTGAGCGCCCCCACCTACCACAATATGTGGAGTAAATGGGAAGGTGTTGAATGCTGTGAAGATTATGTGTGAGGATGCTAAGGCTGCAGTGTGTGGACAGTGAACTGAGTGAATTTTTCTATTTGAATGTTGGATTGAATCAGGGATGTGTCATGTCTCCATGGTTGTTTAATCTGTATATGGATAGGGTTATAAAAGAAATACAAGGTAGGGGAGTGGATGTTGGAGAGGATAGCGTTTGGAAACTCCCTGTACTGTTGTTTGCAGATGATACTGTATTGTTAAGTGAAGATGAAGGGGAATTGCAAGGATTGGTGAATGAGTTTGGGATAGTGTGTAAGAAACAGAATCTAAAGGTGAATGTAGGGAAGAACAAAGTTATGGTCTTCGAGAGAAATGAAGTCATTGGAGGTACAGTGAAGTTGGATGATAGGGAAATGGAAAACGTTAGTGCATTTAAGTACTGTACTTGGGTAGTGTCATGAGGAAGGATGGAAATTTGGAGGGTAAAGTGCTTGAAAGGGTACAACAAGGAAGAAAAGTTGCTTGTTCTTTGAAAGCAGTGATGAGAAACAGGAAAGTGATTATGGAAGTAAAAAAGTCACTCCACGACAGTATTGTGATATCAACTCTAATGTATGGTAGTGAAGCATGGGCCTTGCTGGAAGGACACAAGTCAAGAGTGAGAGCAGTGGAAATGAGTTATCTGAGAGGAGCATGTGGAGTTACATGGAGAGACAGACAGACAAATGAGGAAGCAAAGAAACGTTGTGGTGTGGATGTGGATGTGATAGAAAGTGTTAGGAGAAATACACTGAGGTGGTTTGGCCATGTGGAGAGGATGGAGAGTGAGAGACTAACGAGAAGAGTGTATGTGAGTGAAATGGATGGAGGGAGAGGGAGGGGGAGGCCATGGATGAGATGGAGGGATTAAGTGGAGAGGTATATGACAGAGAGGGGGAATGAGCTGGAAGCAGGATAGTGAAATGGCGGGGGACAGAGCAACATGGAGGTGATTTATTTGTGGCCACCCCTAACGGGATTATGGTGCCCGGCAATAGATACATAGATAGACTACAACAGTACTGTGACTGCTGCTGGATACTACTGCTGCTATCAGTGCATAATACATAACTATGACACAGTGACTTTGTGCAGGGTGCTGGTAACAGGGTGTGATGATGCCACCCAGAGGTTCCTCCTCCACCACTACGGTGCTGACAACGTCCCGCCAATGAAAGTAGTCGACAACACCAAGGTAAGTGCTGAAAAATGCATTGTAAATAATATATACATACTCAGAAAGATGGATTACATCTTAAAGTTCACATATTTATCACTATACTCCCAATTCAATTTCTCACACTTACAAGTACAGAAGGTAGGGATATCCAGAACACAGCTTTCAGATTTCATTGGGGACACTTAATGGAGAAGATGGATCTACTTAAAAGGTTTTTCTTTCCCATGCCATGGGAGATACTAGTCTGATAGTACTGTAGTACAGATATAGAGTAAGGGGATTGTCACATCCAAACACCAGTACAATGAGGAGAGATTTCCAGGCCTCCATTCCTGCTAGTTTTAGTTGTCTTTACATCACCAGGAAATGTATGGTAGTAAAGTACACATATTCATTCTCTGCCTTCTCCCAGTATTATTTTCATAAATAGTAATAATGTTCTCAAGCTTCATAATTTGTATACAGATTCTTTAAGCAGCTAAAAGTGTTTAGCTTGAGGTACATTGTTCCTTGTTTGTTATGTGATGGTGCAGGCTACACATCAGTAGCCTATCTTATTTGAGTCTGTATGTTGCTACTGAAGTGGAAATAATGTAAACATCAGAGTTTAGATCTAATGTACACCCACTAAAAAAATTATCGGCATTCTTTTAGTGTGATGAAATTTGACACACCGGAAGAGAGATCTGAAATTAAATTGATTTAACGTGCTAAGTTGGTATCCCTGATCTGCTTCGTATTCATGGTGGTATCGGAGACTTGGTGGCATTGCACACCAAGCAAGTTGTTTTGTCTATAATTATCAGTCTTTTTAAGTTACCATACTTAATTTGAGTTTCAACAGTTTCCATAAAAATTATAAATGAGAATGTTGTCATGTAATGTGCTGAATAAATCGCTATCTTAGAAGCGTTACAAAAGAAACTGAAACCACTTTGAATATGAGTCCTAGGATTGAGTACATAGTGTGTGACTGGCAGCATTGCCAGTTTGGCATGGAAAGCACAGTTTTTAGCACACTGAATCATCATTTAATGTATTTTACACATACAGTACATTATTTGAAACTAAGGCTGGCTTTTTTTTTTTACACCATGTTATTTTTCAATAATGGTTAAGGTGTTGCCCCTAGGTAAAGGACTTTGGTTTGGAGCGTGTAGCTTTTTATGATTGGATGCCATTCCTGATGTCTACTAATGACCCTTGGGTGGACTCGAACCTCTGATCCTTCAGTTAGAGCGAAGCACTCCAACCCACAGAGCCATGGCTGCTACAACAGCACAGGGTGATGAGAGAATGCTACCTTTCTCAGCAGGGCAGCTGCCTGGGCAAGGTGCGAACTCTTGACCCTCTGGTCTTAAGTCAGGCACTCTTCCACTGAGCCTCCCTGCCCTGCGTTATCTTGTCCTATTACAGTGAACCCTCATTATAGTGAAGTAATTGGGGGGAGGGGTGGGTCGCTATATCTGAAAGTTTGCTATATATGAGGGGTTCGGAATTCCGAGGGATTGCCGAACTCAGTTTGCTAAGGGGAGGCATTCGGTCCTACGTGCTCAAACATAACCTAAATTAATTCAGTGAAGTTTTACATGGAGAATTTCAATGGTTTATGAAGTTGTACATGTAAATACAATACTGTATGAAGTTGTACGTATAAATACAATACTGTATTAAGGCGTCTGGCAATAGATAGATAGATAGATAGACCTATAATAAGAGTACAGTATAATGTGGTACTGTTACAGTACACTTCCTTTGTCAGGAAAGGATGCTGTTGTCACTGTGGGCTGATTTGTGAACTTCCCCCGCATTTAGCAACCTTTGTTCGCAAAATCCGGGGGAAGTTCAGTCGCGATTTGGCTGTTCACTATATTCGAAATTTGCAATGCCAGGGTTTGTTATATCGAGGGTTTACAGTATTTACAGTAATACAAGTACGGGCTTTTCAGTGTGCTGAATGCTTAATGAAACAAGACTGCCATGCTGCATGCTTATTTCTTGCTACTGAATTAAGGGGAAAATGCAATGAGTTCGTATCTACAGCTGAAGCTCATTCATTTCATCTAGCGGTATTTTGATAATTTTGTTGGTTACTGTATCTTAATGGCATTATTAATAGACAATACTACGGCTTACAATATTTTTCTTTACATTTCCTTGTGATTATTTTCATACTGTAGTGGTGATTTCTAGTCAGCTTTACATTAATGGTTGAGATTGCTGATCTGTCCCTGGTTAAGGTAAGGGTGTAGTATAACTGAATAATTCAATAAAAACCTAGTGCTAGAACAGGCTGCAATTCAAGGATCATTGGTGTGAATGAGGGTAAAAGACAGGCCCTATAAAAAGCTTGGCTCCTCTTACAGAAGATTTCCATAAAAATACTTATAGTATGAAATGACACAACATAAAAAGAAAATTGCTGATAAGAGAGAATGGATATTAAAGAGTGGTACTAAGGAGGGAATAATTAAACCTAAAATTCCCAAAGGGGGAAGGATGTAGATGTAAGAAAGAACATGAGGCAGCTCATAGATGTAATACTGTAGTATATTTCTTTGGAAGTGGATGTGCTGTAGTTGAGTTTGTCATCAACCCATTCTTTAAATGTTAAAGGTGGTTGTCACTGTATCACAACGTTTCAGAAAATCGTAAGGTGGTAACCTCGGATACAGTGGGTGCCAAACAGAATAACAGTACTTTCATTTCTGTATTACCAAGTGGAAAATGCTTTGAAACTTTCCTTCGAGCATTGTGTCCATTGCTATGAATTATTCATTATACATGACATGAAGCTACAGGAGTTATACTAC
Organism: Birgus latro; assembly: GCA_018397915.1. Classification (NCBI taxonomy): domain Eukaryota; kingdom Metazoa; phylum Arthropoda; class Malacostraca; order Decapoda; family Coenobitidae; genus Birgus; species Birgus latro. The sequence goes on from JAGKTI010013760.1 coordinate 16,419, forward strand.
ATCTGGAAAGAGAGAGAGATGGGGGGGAGGAGCAGAGATAGAGAGAGAGAGAGAGAGAGAGATGGGGGGGAAGGGCAGAGATATAGAGGGAGGGGAAGAATCAGGTGTACCAACTGTTACTGCATACTGTGCCAGTGGTGGTTGCAAAGGGTTTCGAATCATGGGATGCTGATAATTATTTTGGTGGGTGTACGTATGAGACCATATGCCCACTGTAAAGTTGTCAGGAAAAAGAACATGTTTGTAGTATGGTTATTCCATATTCAGCTATAGCTAACACATTGTTCTAAACGTACATCTAAATTACACAAAATCTTCCACTCCATCACCTCATGTCAGCAGGCGGAATGGTACTCAGTAAATAGGTAGTGACCACCATGCCAGCAAGCTTAAGAAGAAGAACAGTAAGACCCTAGTGATAAAATCCAGTACAGAGCCAGATTATCAGCTACAGGCTGTGTATGCTGGGCATGCCGTAAACACTGATACGGCGTATTTAAAAAAATGAACTAACAGAAGAAGTATATTACAAATGGGAATGGAATTAAATGTATGAAAGATGACCAGCATAGGTAAGGAAGGACATGATATTATGGAAGGAAAAATATGGTGGTTCTCGGAGGAGGTCTTCAAGAAGGGGGGGGACATTGAAGATGAGTCACGAAAGGAAAAGCAACACGTCACTGTAAAGCGTAAAGAGGATAGTCAAGGAAAATATGGCGTACAGAGAGGAGGGTATTGCAATGAGTACAGAGGGGAAGGCGGTCACCAGACATCAAATAAGAGTGAGTAAACCTAGTATGGCCATTTCTAAGGTGAGCTAAAGCAGTCTCCCACCTACTATTATGGTGGCAAGGGGTCAACCACATAGAAATAAAGGGTTTAACAACACTGATTTTATTATTAGTGATACAGTCCCATCAAGACTGCCACCGATGTTTAAGGAAGGAAGATAGGATAGGAAGGAAATCAGAGACTGGAATGAGTAAGGAAGGAAAGACCACCCTGGCAACAGCTGTGCAGGGCAACAGATCAGCATGATCATTGCTTGCAGTGCCTATATGTCCTGGGACCCAGCAGAACTGGACTGATTTACAATGAGAAGAGATACGGAACAGCCATTCCAAGATAAGAAGGTGTAAAGGGTGAGAAGTAGAAGGTGACTGAAGCAAAGACAGAGCACCAAAAGAATCAGAGAATATCACAAATTAGGAAAAGGAGGAATGACAAATATACCATAATGTAAACAAGAGGGCATATAACCCTGCTGTTAAAACTCTCGTGCAAACTGGAAGGCTAAAGCGATAAAAGGTGTCAGGAAAGAGAACTACGAACTCATCACCTTAAGGAGTTTTTAAACCATCATTGTATACAGGGAATGCAGAGGAATGGGGGGAGAGATGGTAAAAAAAAAAAACTGGGAACAGAGAATGAAGGAAGAAGAATTGGACTTGGAATAAGGGAAAATGGAAAGACAAACACTGGGATGAGGAAGAAGCCATAGGGGATAAAGACTCCGGCGAAAAGAGAAGACATTACCAACTGCATGGGAGGAGTGCAAGAGGATGGTACATGCTTGAACTGCAAAAGGTGGCTTGATCCTAGGATGTGAGGAAAAGGCATTCAAGTTAGGACTAGGAGAAAGTAGAGATGGGATACAAGGGAAACAGTGCATCTTAGCATAGGTACAAAGAGAAAGCAAAGCAAGACAATGGAAAGGGGAAGGAACTCCTGGTTCAGCATAGAGACTCTCAATTGGGGAAGACTTAAAAACATCAGTAGCCAGATGCAAATCTTGATGATGAACAGAATCAAGTTGTTGGAGGATGCCATCTGAAGCGGAAAAATAAACTTGGCAACCATAATCAAGTTTGGAGAGAATGAGAATAGTATGGAGGTGAAGGAGAGTAGTTTGATTGGCACCCCATGACACATGAGACAAAGTCTGTAAGAGACTAAGGCACTGCAAAGCTGAAATTTTCAAGGAGGCAATATGGTCCTTCCAAGTAAGACAAGAGTCAAAAGTAAGGCCAAGACAGGAGGCTGAGGTCATGTATGGGAGAAGAGAGCCATAAAGGAAAAGAGGTGGCTGAGGAATAAGATGAGAGCGGGTAAAAGTGATAGCATCAGACCTAAGAGGAGAGAATCGGAAACCATGGGTAGTAGCCCACTTTGAGGCAGCTGAAACCGCTTGTTGAATAAGAGCACCAAGGACAGAGATGTCAGAGTTTGATGCATATATGCAAAGTCATCTACATATAAAGAAGAGTGAACATCTACTGGGATGGAGGAAACAATCCCATTAATAGCCGATAAAAAGAGAGTAGTGCTAAGAACACTGCCTTGGGGAACTCCTTCATATTGTGGAATGGATCCGAATAAGTTTGCTGAATACAGACTCTAAAGAAACGAGCTGACAGAAAAATCTTCAAAAAGAACAAGGTTACCATCAATACCACAAGAATGAACTGTGCACAAAGTGTGAGTGCCAGTCAGTTTCATATGCTTTCTCAAGCTCAGAGAAAACTGCGATAACAGACTGAGGAGTGGCAAAGGCAGATCGGATATAAGTTTCCAGATTAAAGAAGGGAGTTAAGATGCCATGGGATTTTTGAAAAAAAATAAATAAATAAATAAATGAGAAGATGACAAAAGCTGTTTGGATTCTAAGAGCCACATAAGACGATGATTTATCATATGCTCAGACAGCTAGTAAGAGTAATGGGGTGATAATCTGAGGAGCATGGCCTAGCTTTCCCGGTTTATGAAATGGGAGAACGAGGGCATTACGAAAAGGAAGAGGAAAAACACCTTCGGTCCAGATACAATTATAAATAGCTAATAAAAAGGAGAGGACCTGGGGGGAAAGGTGATGGAGCATATTGTAATGTATGCCACTGGGACCTTCACAAGTGTTCATACAGAGACGAAGGGCAGAGGACAGTTCATGGAGTATGAAAGGCGCATTATATAAGTGACTAGACGACAGCCGTAAGTCAACAGGAGATGAGAACCACTACTAACATTACTAAAATGAAGACACAATCCATTAGCAACTAGATTAGCATCTGCAACTGACTCCCCATCCAAATGAAGGAAAGGAGAAGGTGTGAGAATATGCTTACTGACTATTTTGTGTGCGTTTATAGACGGAAGCAGTGGGCATATTGGTACAGTCATAGATATAAATAAACGTAGATGCTGCATCGACCATTCTTCAGTACAGTGGCAATGCGTCTGTGAGGCCACCATCTTCACACGTTCAAACGTGTAATAGTGGCGCTTATTTTAGAGTGAATTCAGGTTATGAAAACGAATGTTGTTTTTGTAAAAAGGTGGTGGTGGTGGTGGTGGTTGTAGTTGTTGTGGTGATGGTTGTTGTGGTGGTGGTTGTTATGTTGGTGCTTGTTGTTGTGATTGTTGTTGTTGCTGTTGTGATGATGATGATGATGATGATGATGATGATGGTTGTTGTGGTGGTGGTGATGATGGTGGTGGTTGTTGTGGTGGTGGTGATGATGGTGGTGGTTGTTATGGTGGTGGTGATGGTGGTGGTTGTTGTGGTGGTGATGATGGTGGTGGTTGTGGTGGTGGTAGTTGTTGTGGTGATGATTGTTGTGTTTTGGTTGCTGTGGTTGTGGTGGTGCAGATTGTTGTTGTTGTTGTTGTGGTTGTTACTGTTGTGGTTGTTGTGAATGTAGTTATGGTGGTGATGTTGGTGGTGGTTGTGGTTGCTGCTGTTGTTGTTGTTGTTGTGGATATAGTTGTGATGGTTGTTGTTGTTGTTGTTGTGGATATAGTTGTGATGGTTGTTGTTGTTGTTGTTGTGGATATAGTTGTGATGGTTGTTGTTGTTGTTGTTGTGGATATAGTTGTGATGGTTGTTGTTGTTGTTGTTGTGGATATAGTTGTGATGGTTGTTGTTGTTGTTGTTGTGGATATAGTTGTGATGGTTGTTGTTGTTGTTGTTGTGGATATAGTTGTGATGGTTGTTGTTGTTGTTGTTGTGGATATAGTTGTGATGGTTGTTGTTGTTGTTGTTGTGGATATAGTTGTGATGGTTGTTGTTGTTGTTGTTGTGGATATAGTTGTGATGGTTGTTGTTGTTGTTGTTGTGGATATAGTTGNTGTGGTGGTGGTGGTGATGATGGTTGTTGTTGTTGTTGTGGTAGTGGTTATTGTTGTTATGGTGGTGGTGGTTGTTATTGTTGTTGTGGTGGTGGTGGTGATGGTGGAGATGGATGTGGTGATGGTGGTTGTTGTTGTTATAGTAGTGGTTGTTGTTATAGTAGTGGTTGGTGTTGTGGTGGTGGTGGTAGTGGTGGTCGTTGTGGTGGTGATGCTGGTGGTGGTTGTGTTGGTTGTTGCTGTGGTGGTGGTGGTTGTGTTGGTTGTTGTTGTTGTGGTGGTGGTCTGAGCACGGGACAATAGGAAGTAAGAGTAAGTTTGATGGGAAAGTGATCACTATACACAACATCAGAAAGAGCAGACCAATGAAAATCAAAAGAAAGAGAACGGGAACAGAAGGAGAAATCTAGACATGAGAATGTATGTGTTGTAGCATCAAAATGTGTCAAGGCTCCTGTATTCAACAGATACAAATCATTACTAAAAACAAAAGACTCAAGGCGGCAGCCATGAGAATTAGTAACAGTATTGCCCCATAAAGCATGGTGACAATTAAAATTGCCCAACAGTAAAATTGGGGTGGGTAAGTGGGACAGTAAAAGAGATAAGGCATGAAAATCAATAGACTGGGAAGGAGAGAAATAAATGAAATCACCCTAACCCAACATCCGAGAAAGACACGAACAAAATGACATAGAACAATGGTGCGAAGGAACAAATGTTCAACAGGAACTGTATCGTGGACTAAGATAGTTGAAACAGGAGGAGAAGCAGGGGAGGACAAGAAACAACAGTCAGGTATAGGTACCAGAGGGGAGGACAAATGTGGTTCTTGTAAATGGACTAAGGACAGACGGTGAACCGAAATATAACAGTGCTTAGAATAATTGGAAGGATTATATTATAAAAGGAAGTAGTTTTTGTTGTGAGGATACATGCACTTTCTCTCCTTAGCCATACTGAACCCATTGTACTGTATAGTACTATTCATAATAAACTCTGGTTTGGTATGTGGATTATCACGGCACTGAGAAATTGGACAAAGATAACTGAAAGCAAATCAGACATCATTATGACATTAAGATCTGACAACATACCTTTGTAACTGGATGCAAGAACTGGACAAAGCAGAAACAGTACTAGGAAAGAAGGGCAGGACCAAACATTATTCACTAAATTCTTTTCATTCCAGGAAATTAACTTACAGGTGTGTTAAGGCAACAATTTTCCTGCTGGATTACCTGCAAAGTAACTGTGTGTGTGTGTGTGTGTGCGCATGCACATGTGCTCGTGCAGGGTGGAGGGGGAGGGGAGACTACCATACAGCCATATTGCTACAGTGTTATTTGTTTCAGCCCAGTATATTCTTGACCAAACCTCTTCTCTTCTTACTAACCACTCAGTTAGTCTTTAAACATCTCTTTCATTTACAGACTTCTCTGATCTCTCCCACTCTATCTATCTATCTATTGCCAGACGCCTTGATCCCGAACGGGGTGGCCACAAACAAATCGCCTCCATGTCACTCTGTCCCCTGCCATGCCATTTCACTACCACGCTCCCAACTCACACCCCCCTCTCTCATATACCTCTCCACTCCATCCCTCCACCTCATCCTCGGCCTCCCCCTCCCTCTCGCCCCCTCCACCTCACTCACATACTCTCCTCATCAGTCTTTCACTCTCCATCCTCTCCACATGCCCAAACCACCTTAACGTGTTTCTCCTAACGCTTCCCATCACGTCCTCAACCACACCACAACGCTCCTTCACTTCCTCATTTGTTAGTCTGTCTCTCCATGTGACTCTACATGCTTCTCTCAAATAACTCATTTCCACTGCTCTCACTCTTGACTTCTGTCCTTCCAACAGGGTCCAAGCTTCACTTCCATATGTCAGAGTTGGTATCATAATACTGTCATGTAACAACTTTTTCACTTCCATGCTCACCTCCCTGTTTCTTATCACTGCTTTCAACGAACCAGCAACCTTCCTTCCCTGCTGCATCCTTTCGAGCACTTCACCCTCCAGACTTCCATCC
>JAGKTI010013761.1:0-22586 GCA_018397915.1 Birgus latro
ATATATATATATATATACACACCCACCCACCCTGGTATCAATGCTGAATTGGTTACTCAACTGCACATGATAGCAGAAATGCGTGATAGCTGAACTGAAGAATCAGTGGGAATGATTCTAATTGGTTGTTGAGTGGCCACTCTACCTACATTTTTATACTACTCTTTACATATATTTTCTTACCAGACTGATCCAGTGTTTGGCCCTTGGCCTTTGATTGACGCTGCTACTGTGAGTCAGGCAATAGGCAGGATGCGAGTGGGGAAGGCGGCAGGTGTGTCTGGGTTGACTGCTGAAATGTTGAAGGCCTCAGGAGATACTGGGGTGAGGTTAGTCACTGACCTGATAAATATGATTATATATGAGTGTGTTGTCCCAGATGATTGGCTGAAGAGTGTAATTGTAAATGTGTACAAAGGGAAGGGTGATGCCCTGGAAAGGGGAAATTACAGAGGTATAAAGCTCTTAGATCAGGTAATGAAAGTAATGAAGAGAGTTCTAGAAGGTATGATTAGAGAAAGAGCGAATATCGATGAGATGCAGTTTGGGTTTATGCCAGGCAGGGGGACCACTGATGCTATATTCATTGTTCGACAGCTTCAGGAAACATATATTGGAAAGAAAAGGGAATTGTATTTTGTTTTTGTTGATTTGGAAAAGGCCTTTGACTAAGTCCCTAGAGAGGTGGTGAAGTGGGGAATGAGAAAGCTAGGGTTGGAAGAGTGGCTGGTTAGGGTGGTTATGGCCATGTACATGGGTGCTCGCACCCAGGTAAGAGTGAATGGAGCTTTGAGTGATGAGTTTTCCGTGAATGTTGGTGTGCATCAGGGGTCAGTTTTGAGTCCCTTGTTGTTTATCATGGTGCTTGAAGCCCTCTCACGTGACTTCAGAGATGGACTGCCATGGGAGATGTTGTATGCTGATGATTTGGTGTTGATTGCAGAGAATGAAAAGGAGGCGGAGGAAAGATTTAAGAAGTGGAATGATGGTATGGGATACAAGGGCTTAAGGGTAAATGCAGATAAAACAAAAGTGATGATATCTAGGGTTGGTGGCGGTACAATCAGAGGAGAGGGAGAGTGGCCGTGTGCAGTTTGCCATAAGGGTGTGGGAAGTAATTCCATCTTGTGTAGTGTTTGTGATAAATGGGTGCACAAGAGATATAGTGGTATTAGAGGTAGACTGCGAGATGATTCTGATTTCATGTGTGCAGTGTTTCGGGGAGAGCAGGTGGAGATTGTTAGGCATGAGAGGGTTGAACTTGCAGGTGAGTCTTTTGAGTGTGTGGAGGAGTTTTGTTATTTACGAGACATGTTATGTGCCAGAGGTGGGGCTGGAGTTAGCTTGGTTGCTAGGGTGAGAAGTGGTTGGAAGAAGTTCAGGGAGCTGTTGCCTCTCCTGACATTGAGAGGACTCTCCTTACGTGCTAAGGGGTCTTTGTATGCAGCATGTGTTAGGAGTGTGATGCTGTTTGGTAGTGAGACCTGGACAGTAAAGGAAGAGGATATTCGCAGGTTTAAACGTACAGAAATGACAATGATTAGGTGGATGTGCAGTGCGTCCCTGCGTGCAAGGCCTGGGGGGGCTGGGTTTACGATGGAAGAGTTGAGAGGTAGGATGGGACGGGAGTGTATTGGTGTTGTGATGAGGAGAGGTAGGCTGAGGTGGTTTGGACATGTGGAGAGGATGGGGGATGATAATTGGGTACAGAGGTGAGAGGTGTTAATATTAGGGGAGGGGTTGGGAGGGGTAGACCGAGAAAGACATGGGACGAGGTCATTAAGTGTGACCTAAGGGTTAAGGGACTGAACAGGGAGGCTGCCAGGGATCGAGCAGCGTGGAGAGCCGCCATTAGGTGACCAAGGCCGATGCATGCAAGCATGCTGGAGCCTTCAAAAACGAAACGAAACGAAATACTACTCCATCACTGCTTCTTTTTGTCTCACCACCATCAGTCAACTTGCAGATCTCTAGTTTTTGAGCATATATAAGGTTCTTTCTCTTCTTCACCTCTCTTGAAAGTCCCGCTGCCTTATGCTGAGAGATGGTCGGGGGTTTCTTGGGGGGGTTGTCGGTCATTGTTCTCACAAAGAAAGTTTATGGTACACAGCACACCATTTTCACTGCTATCCATGTGGGGATGTGTACTTGACTGAATTGGTGGGAAAGTGGGCCAATCACAGAGCAAGGATGGTTGATGACGTAGCCCTAATCAGCTGCGGCGTGCCACACGGTCCGGGCGATTCAAATCCACCGACACACCAAGGTTCTGTGTGCGTAATAATGCGTTCAGGTGTGATAGCATGAGAATGGCAGCTTTTGGGATGTGCGTGATAGTAGTAAATGGCGATAGGAGAACGCTTGATACCAGGGGGGTAGGTTTGTATATAAATATATATATATTTATATATATACCCATTACTGCATGCATAAGGAAAAGGGTAATATAACTGCTAATTACCTTAAATTATATCTTAAGTGCAGGGTATAATCTTATAAAGTGCACACATTCCCATGCCTACTTAGGACCACCACTATTGAAAAATACTAAGAATACTCAAGACACGGGTGAGTGAGCGCATGAGGTCAGGCTCATAGGTAGGTGTGGCGAGGTAATTATAAGGTATGGTGTCTCCACTATAACATCTCCTACGTTCTCTCTCCCAAGGTTATGATAGCACCTTACCCAGGCATTTCTTCCCCCAGCATGTGTGCCCTGGAATTTACTTGATTCATGGTAGAAGAACAATATATGTGATCCTAATTTCAGAGGAATGAGTAAGTACAAATTACAAAATTAACAGAGTACATAATATAGTGTTTACTTAAAAAAATAGAAATAAAATTTTTATTAGCTAGGGTTATACTTAGAATAGGTAAATTTACCCTTAAACTTTCAGTTTCTTCCCACGTGACCTTGAAAAAGTAAAGATTCTGACTTCTATTCATTTACCACGTGGAATGTAATTACTGGTTATAAACTAGTATACAGGAATGATTCTGTATTGTAACTGCCACCATGAACAAAGGCTATTTTCCCACATACTGTTCACTTCATTTCTCTTGTTAATCACTTGTCATTTTATGCAAAGACTACTTCAGGCTACATTTAATGTGTCTGTGAGGAATATATGTGTGAGTACTAATCTCTTTAGGAGGGTAAAATAACCTACAGATCCATGGGAAGTATGAGTGTGAGAGGGATCCTGCCCAGTCTTCTCTGTGTTGTGTTATGAACAAAGGCAAGGGGAACCCGCTACAGAGATGAGACGAGGGAAAATTCCATTTACCAACTTTTTCCTTAGCCAATTTGGCAGTATGAATTTAATATAAGAGGAAGGGTTATTGAATATGATTGTTGTTGTGCACTCATCTTTTTTTAATAACTGTTTTACTAGGATTTTAGGGAAGCAAAGGGAAAGTGGTACATGATGTCATACCGGAAGATTAGTGACGTCAGGTTTGTGGATATTTGAGTTAAGGATGGAGGGCAGTTTGAATCCAGCCTCATGCCCGTTACATTCAAGGAGCCTTAGTATTAAAGTAAGTACAAAGATTATCGAGCCTATTTTAGGCGACAAGTGAGTGAAGGGAAAAGTCATACTCAGAGCTTGCAAATGACCTCTGCAGATTGCTGGCACCATTACACTAGATCTAACTCCAAGCGCCAAATTGGCCGATTTGCTCAGCATATGTGCCGGAAAAGCAGAGAACTTTCATAATGGGACTACTGTATTTATGAAAACTTCCAAAAAAACGGAAATACTGTAAGACCAGATGCTGAATGAGAGGACTTACTGTTTATACAGTATATCATCAAGTAACATGGACAATAAGGACTGGACAAGGGCCATGTTGCTCAAACCCACGTCATTCAAACAACATGTCTTTATTAATAATTAAATGTTATGAAAGTGTGGAAGAAAGTTAGAGTTTATTCTGGCTAACAGCAAACAATTTTATTCAGCTAAGGCAGCGATTCTCAGCTTTTCCTGTCATTTACCCCTTCGGCTTGATGAATTTAGTCATTTACTCCCTTACCCCAATCAAAAAATGCATAGCCGAAAAAAAAAAAAATTGATGTTAAGGTTTTGTACGAAAGAAACTTTCATAAAGAAAATTTACAGTTCACTCATATCAAACAGCACTGATGAACAGTAATGAGAAAATGAGTATGGAGTGGAGTTTCAGCGTTGCATCAGCCATTGACAAAGACCAACTGAAGTGTGGCACTTTCTGACTGTCAGATTGGGTTGCCAAGTGAAATAAAATGATTCACTAGGCAGCGCTTAGAGTCAGCCCTAAAAGTCTTTAGACCTACTGTTAAATGTGGTTAGCCAGAAATAGCGTATTACAGAATTAATACTTCATTTTTAGGTATGATATATTTACCCCCTGCCATGTAATTTTTTACCCCCCAGGGGTAAATTTACCCCTGGTTGAGAATCACTGAGCTAAGGAAAAGACCCTGCCCCACCAACTGAAAGGATTAATAAACTGAAGATAACTAAGGCTATGTATGCTAGCATTTTAACGTCATCCATAGCAGCTTCTACATCCACCTTTGAGTAGGATGGCTTCTTAGGCATATGTGCTGGCTTAGGCCTATCTTTAGGCCTAATATTTTTATCCTCTTCTCTCATTGTGTTGACATAGGCCAAAACCTGTTGCAGTTTACAATAAACCTGAACGTATGGAAACATTAAAGCATTCTAACTAATACTATAAAGATTGGTTGAAGTTTATGTGTTTTCCACATTGAATTCACCGCACAATTCCATATCAGTACTTGTGCACTCCTATCTGAACACGAGTACAGGTATTGACTTGCACAGTTCGCTCGAAATGGAGCTGGTCGAGCCCAACTTCATGTGAGTGTTGCTTAATATCGTTTCAGGGAAGAGGCACCCTAACAGCCGACGTAGTTAGGGCGAGGCCCAGATTGTCTTGGTATGTGGGGTATGTCCCTCAGGCTTAAAGCTGAAGAAGGTGTGTGCATATTGGGAAAAAATAATAGATCATTAGCCTACTCGCATGCATATCCCTCCCTCTTATATTGCACGTGTCTGCTCCATTTTCTGCAGTTCCCGCTGAACTTCAATTCTCTTTCCATCACCCTGGAATAAAAGAAAATGAAAAAACTGTATGGAACACTCTCTAAAGGTGGTCAGACAAAAGTTGCCACTCACATTTTGGCTAAGATGATTTTCAGTGTAATTTCAGAAAAAAAAAAAAAATGTGATATAATACCCACCATCAATGAGTTATTGGTCATTTGTGTGAACATAGCAGGATGATTGGAGTTATTTTTGAGACCTAGTTCATTAGCCTAACTCTGCGGGTTTTCATTTTTTTTTTCCCCCTAAAAGCATCATCATTGGAGGAGGTACGTTCAGAATGATGAGTTTACCCTATCTGGAATGACTTAGATGAAGAGGTGGTGCAGGCAAAAAAAAAATTGACTAGATAAATGTAGATATGAAGATAGGACAACACGAGCTTAGCTCAGTTTCTGTGTACTATAAATAGGTAAATACACACACACACACACACACACAAAATAAGTGTATGTACTGTATACATTTCTCCCCACTGCAGGTACTGACTGATGGCTATGCAGCACATCTCTCCTCCCTGTCAACACTGGGCAAGAGTCGGCCGGCACGTGGTGACCCCCAGATGGTGATTCCCCGTGGCTCATTTGGTCTGCCCGGCCAGAACAATGCACTCAGGAGGAGACGGTAGGTGCTTGGGGTGTACAGTGAATGACCTGGATTTGGCTTAATAGGAGTCACATATGCTACACTCTTACACTGAGTTTTCTTGTAGCTAGCAGTCTTAAAGTGGGTTGTTTGTCAGCTGTTCAGTAAGTTTTTTCGAATACAGTAGGTGGTAATAGATGGAACATTGTAGTCAGTTTGTTTTCACCTGACAGAACTGGACTACTGTCACACCTGACAGAACTGGACTACTGTCACAATTTGAACTCATGATATGATTACAGTATATGAAATTCAATGAGCTTTAATTATAAGGTAGAAATTAGTATTCATGATTACTGTACATTGACAGATTTATGTTGAGGAGGTTAGTTTGGTCAGTTGGTTGTTTTTATTGGACAGTGTCATAATGTTGAACATAGAGAATGGAAGTAATGCAAGTATAAGTGACTTGGGAATGGCTGGGAGGAGGGAGATGAGAAGAGAGGAAGAAATCAGTAGGATGGAAATAGTAGAAGTAATGAATAAAGTCAAAATGGGGAAAGCATCAGGAATTGATCGAGTGTGTGGTGAAATGCTGAAGCATGGGAGAGAGATAGTAGTAGAATGGATATGGAAGATGTGCAGATTGGCCTGGGAGGAAGGTAGAGTCCCGGGGAATTGTAATTCAGGTATAATTATTCCCCTGTACAAAGGAAAAGGGGAAAAAGAAGTGTGTGGTAATCATAGGGGCATTTATCTTCATAGTGTAATAGGAAAAGTACTGTATATGGTAGGATACTTATTGACAAAGTTAGGGAAGTAACAAAGGAATTAGTTGAAAAGAACAGGGAGGTTTTAGGAAGGGAAGAGGTTGTGTAGATCAGACATTCATTTTTAGGTCATTAGTGGAAAAGTTTCTAGAGAAGGGAAAAAAGTTGTATGTGGCCTTCATAGATTTGGAGAAAGCATACGACAGTGTGGATAGACAAGGAATGTGGAAAGTATTAAGAATGTATGAAGTAATGGGAAGTTTTTGAATGCCGTGAAGAGTATGTTTGAGGGTGCTCAGGTTGCTGTGCGTGTGGATAGTGAAGTGAGTGAATTTTTCTATATGAATGTTGACTGAAACAGGGATGTGTCATGTCCCCATGGCTGTTCAATCTGTATATGGATGGGGTTATAAAAGAGGTTAGATGATGTATATATGTATGTATGTTTATGGTAGGGCAGTGGATGTTGGACGACCCTAATGAGAGAGGGCAGTGTTTGGGAACTCCTTGTACTGTTATTTGCAGCTGTTGTTTTGTATTGTTAAATGAAGATGAAGGAGAACTGCAAGGCTTGGTGAAAGAGTTTGAAAGAGTGTGTAAGAAATGGAATCTAAAGGTGAATATGGGGAAGAGTTAGTTATGGTCTTCCAGAGAAATGAAGCCACTGAATGTACAGTTAGGCTGGATGAGGAAGAAATAGAAAATGTGAGTGCATTTAAGTACCTGGGTAGTGTGATGAGTAAGGATGGAAGTTTAGAGGATGAAGTGCCTGAAAGGGTACATCAGGGAAGAATTGTTGCTTGTTCTTTGAAAGCAGCAACAAGGAACAGGGAAGTAAGCATGGAAGTAAAAAAGTTGCTGCATGACAGTATTGTGATACCAACCCTGACGTATGGAAGTGAAGCTTGGACCTTGTTGGAAGGATATAAATGAAGAGTGAGAGCAGTGGAAATGAGGTACAGTATTTGAGAGGAGCATGTGGAGTTATGCGGTGAGACAGACTGACAAAGAGGAAGTGAAAGAGCGTTGTGGTGTGGATGTGGATGTGATAGAAAGCGTCAGGAGATATCCATTGAGGTAGTTTGGCTATGTGGAGAGGATAGAGAGCCAGAGATTTACGAGGAGAGTGTATGCTGGTGAGGTGGAAGGGGGGAGAGGGAGGGAGAGGCTGAGGATGAGGTGGAGGGATGGAGTGGAGAGGTATATGAGGGAGGGGGTGTGTGAGCTGGGAGCAGGGCAGTGAAATGGCATTGGACAGGGTGACATGGAGGTGATTTGTTTGTGGCCACCCCATATAGGATTGAGGCATCTGGCAATAGATAGATAGGTTTCTTGTTATATCAACTGTCCAATTTTACTACATTTGGCCATCATCTGAGCTGAAATGGGCTAGTGAGCTTTGTCAGGTTAGACCAAACGTATTGTAGTTGTTCCGACTGAATGAGGCTAATGCTGTGCTTCATTTATAGTCATGTGGTGAGTTTGGTCATATTTGCACTTGCAGTGTACCTTACATTGACAGATTTATGTTGAGGAGGTTGGGTAGGTCAGTTGGTTGTTTTTATTGGACAGTGTCATAAAGTGCTGTGACTAAGCCAACCTGAGGTATGGAGATAGCCAAGTAATTCCACCGGGATGGTACATTGGTTATTTGATAGGTGTGGCTTCATTTTGTTATGGAGTGTCTTGTTTTAGATAAGTTATTTATCACATTTATGATCAGTGAAGGCAGTCAAGTATCCATTATTGTTAAAATTAGATTTGGCTGATTTCCTTCAGTTTACTGGGGTCACATGCAAACAAGTCTAGAGTAACAACAACAGCAACAACCACTGAGTTTTGTTAACCTCTCAGAGTCAAGATGTAATGAGCGGATTATATCGTGTATACAGTGGTGAGCCGTTATGGGGTGCTTGGAGGCCACCGGGATGCTCTCCTGATCATTCCAGTTGATAACAGCTGTCTTGCTGGCTATACTAGGTTGGCAGTATAGGAACTTACTATCCAGCCACCATTTCCTCTAACCATCATTACCTGTTTCATATCAGTACTAAACAGATGTGTGGATTGTTATTTGCTTCTTCTCCTCCTCTCCTTCTCCTTCTTCTTGCTGCTATGCCTTCTGGGTTTTGCCCTCTTTTCCTTTTGTTTGTGTGTGTTTTTTTTCCATGACAGCACGCTGTCTCTGTGGTACTTTGGTGTATATTCAGTTTTTGGTGGCAGCTCCTTAACTGTGGTAAGGATGTTGATGAATGGAGTATCTATAAGTGCATATGCTGTTTGTGGAACCACAACAGCATGTTGCATGTGTTAGGAATGGAACTGCAACATAGTTGGCAATGTGTCAGTCAGGATTGAGGGAACTTTCCATAGTACCTTCTAATCTCTGCATGTTGGCTCTGCTTTGAGTCTGGCAAACTATTTTATTTTATACCTGCCTGCAGTCTTGACAACAAGCTGGTCATCTGGATAGTTGGCAGAATGGGGATGGGATAGGTTTTCTACAGTTTATGACAAGCTTCCATCTGTTATGTTTTTCCTCATCCTTAATTTGCTTTCTTCCTTCCAGATTAGATATTCAGAGCCATGACCTTGTTCCCTGTACCGGCCTTCCAGTACCTGTACACTATCGAAGGGATACCATATAATGAACTTTGGTTTTACTTCCAAGTGAGCTTTCTATTTTGGAATGATGTTCTGAGTTTGGAAATTGTCCTGTCCAATTTCCTAAGTGTTTCAACACAGAGTGTGTTCCTTGGGTGAGAATTTGCTTTCTTTTGTTACTAATACATTACCTCAGCATACGGGCTGTTGTTTACATGAGCCTGGGACCACAACAACAGCTCTGCAGTAGCTAATGTGCCAAGAAAGTGCTTATTGATCAAGGGTTTTCCACTGCTTCATTTATTGTGTTTTCTGAGTGTATTTTGTTCTGTATACAGTAATCCCTCAGTTGTCCAACGTAATAGAGTCAAAGGCATGTCCAGATACAGATGAAATCCGGATATGGAGCAATATCCTTTACTGTACCTATACCCTACCTATACCCAACCTATATGTACAGTACCCCTTCTAATTGTGGCAGTGTTCTCCAATCTTTCAGCTGTATTTAGACATCAAAACACTCATGGGAGTATCCAATATAATGTTAGACACTAAGAAACCAATGCATAAACAACAAAAATCCACAAATACCCTACCTGTATATACAGTACCCCTCCTAATTGTGGCAGGCTTCTTCAGTCTTCAAGCTATGTAGACATCAAAATACACATGAGAATATCCAGTATAATGCTAGACACAAAGAAAACAATGCATAAACAACAAAAATCCACAAAAAAATAAATAAATGAAGTCGACAGTTGCAAAAAGAATTTTAGCCCTCTGGAGAACCATAAGTTTTCAGTACGCTTCTGGGACACCAACAGAGCCAAGAACCTAGCTATGGCTGCTTTTGCACTCACAAAGTAAAACATTTCCACGGCCAAATATGACCCCGGAAATTGGTTATATTGGCATAAATTGTATAGCATCATCTTTGCTGATGTTTATACTATAAGTAAAGCTAATAAAAACACACAAAACTGATGAGTAAAAGTACAGAAATGCAGTGAGAATAAACTTGTTCAAGAGTAAAAAAGCTTCAGATAACTCCTCAACATCCTAGCGCATAATTTTGCCCGCACCATGCAAGAGCTAGAGCTATGCATATGTCTAGATGCAGAATTTCACTAGCTTTCTCGTGGTATTTTTGGAATTTTGATTCGATCAGTAGTACTTGATTAAATAGCCAAAAACTTTAAAAAATCGCTCATGGCGATGCAGGGAGGTAAGTGGGTGGAGGCCAGGCAGGCAGCAAGCTAAGCAGGAGTAGGGGAAGGCAGTGGGATGGGGAGGGAGACACACCTGGCAGCACTGCATGGAGGGTGATGGAGGAGGGACTGGGGGGAGGGGAGGGAGAAGCAAGGGTAGCCGGGGAACTCTAACCATTCTGTGAGGAGGTGGATTGGCAGTTTTGCTCTGCTGGTGGGTTACAGTCCAATTTGATCTACCGACTCTCAGCCAGTAAGTTCCCAATGACGCGGGTGGCCGGGGGACTTTGACCATTCAGTGAGGAGCCGGATGGCCATATTTGGTCAGCTTGTGGGTTATTGTCTGTTATCCATGCTTGGCCAGAGGGGCCGGTTGCCCATGAGACTGATTTTTAAAATTTGTAGGTTGCCCAACTGGTGATGTCAGAAATTTTATGTTTGGATATGGACAAATAAATCCGGATACGGATATAATAGAGCCAAGGCCTAATGCTTGGATACGGAGCATGTAAGATATGGAACATTGGATAATCGAGTGATTACTTCATTGTATTTCATGCTGTTGCTTGACTTAACTTTGCCATATCTGCTGTGTCTCTGAGCTGTTTTTGTAAGTTGTGTGTGCAGGCTTGAATTTGTCCCCCCCTCCCCCCCCTGTTGGCGGGCTTGAATTTGTCCCCCCCCCCACCTTGCATTTGTGTGTGTGTTCTTACCTAATTATATCTTTACAGGAATGAGTCAAGCCATGTCCGTAACCACCTTGAGGCAGATGAGGCAGCCGCCTCGTCTGGCATCTCCTCTCCCCTTCCCCTCCTTTAGCAGCCTGCTCAATCCACCCCCACCCCAAAGTCCAGGGACTTGTTCTGATCGCGTTCATTACTTTAAACTGATCCCTGTCATCCTCAACCCACAGTGCTTGTGGGTGAGTCATCAGGAGTGGATCAGTCCAACTCAGAATATGACTAAATAGTATAGGTTACTACAGCCTACTGCAATGGGAGCCCCCACAAACTCCTGAAAGTTGCCAGTGTTCGCTGGATCACTAAATAGCATGTTGTCACCACCTGCTCAGAGCTGGGGTACCTTCCTTTAAAAAAAATTCCTATCGGGATTATTACTCATGCATAAAGCATTATACCAGTATCATATTCATCTTAGATATTTTACTGATGCTCTAAATGAGATGTAAGCTGGAAAGTTCATTATGGAGTTTACTAAAAGCCATGAAAGCAACCAACACTTGCATCATTACTGTTTAACATGATGCTAATAATCCTTTCTAGCATGTATGAAAATGCCATATTGCAGAACACATTTATATAACTGAATGCCGTGCACCCAACCCCTAACGATGGCATTAAAAACACACAACTGTAGCAACATTTTTGATGTTTTCCAAGATAATTTAAATCTGTTCAAATTAACCTGCAGTTGCATTATTTGGTGCTAGAGCTGAAAACAGTTTCTGGGGGCACATGCTCCCGGACCCCCCTAGTAGGGCTGTGTTCGCCTCATCTGTTTTCAAGTCCTGGTTACGGCCCTGCAAGCTCATACTGACCTGTGTATTAAACCATTTTTATCATACATATTCTTAAATTTATGAATAGTTTTGGCACACACTATTTCATTCAGTAGCACATTCCACTGATCAATTGCCCTAATTGGGAAATTGAATTTCCTTACTTCATTATCACCTCCCTTTTTATGCAGTTTTTTTGCAATGTTCTCTTGCCGATGCTTCCCCACGGGTTATATAGTCATGTTTATTTTCTCTTTCGCTGTGATGAATTTATATAGCATAATCATGTCTCCTTTTTTCCTTCTCATGTAATGTTGGTAGGTACAGTTTTTCTAGTCTTTCTTCATAGCTTAGATCTCTTAAGCTCGGTACCCATGTTGTAGCAGCCCTTTTACCTTTTAAATCTTACCTATGTGTTTTTTGAAATGTGGATTCCAGATTACTGTTGGTCTGATGAGTGATGTGACCATCTTTCACAGCATGTATTCATTTATATATTTGAATGCTATTTTCATATTAGCAAGGAGGGTATACATGTTTCGTAATTTCTCATTGATGTGGTCAGCCGGAGATAGAGTGTTATTGATTATCACTCCTAGGTCCTTCTTCTTTTCTGATGTGTGTAGGATTGAACTTCCTAGTTTGTTATCCCAGTCTTGTCATTTTCCACTTTAACCAAACTTGATGATGTGGCATTTGTCCACATTGAATTCCATTTGCCATCTACTGCTTCAGTCATGAAGCTTATCTAATTCTTCTTGTAGCTCTCAGCAAGTCTGCGTTTGTTGGGGGAGGTGGTGGCAGAATCGGTAGAGAGGCGGCCTGCAGTCCTAATGGACCCAGGATCGAGTCCCGGCTGGGGCAGGGAATGGTTTATGGATTTGAATTTCCCAAAAGCAGACTTTTCTTATCTACCAGATGACCCGCCGACATGTCGCAAAAATACCCCCTCTAATATCAATACACCAATCCTGTATGAGACAGCCCTAGCATGTATTCAGTATGGATGATGGGTGTTAGCACCAAAGTGGTGACATGTGGAGGTGTAGGAGGACTACTGGGCCTTGGAATAGGTCACTGCCCCCGAGAAATAGGCCCTGAAGCCTTTGCCCAGAGTCGGACATGTAAAAAAAAAAAAATAAATAAATAAATAATAATAATTCTCCATTGTATCTTTGCATCATCAGCAAACATATGCAGATAGCTTCCATATCCAGTATGGCTGTCTGTGTCATTTACATGTACCAAAACATAATTGATGCCAGCACTGAGCCCTGTGGAACTCCACTAGTCACATCTCTCCATGATGAGTAGTTTCCCCTTAGTATTGTTCTCATTTCTCTTTTTCTAAGAAAATCATGCTTCCAACAGTACAGATTACCTTGGATTCCTCCTTGATTGTACAATTTCTATAAAAGTCTTTGGTGTGGTACTCACTCTATCATATGCATTTTTGAAATCCAAATAGATACTATCTACCCATCCTTCTCTTTTCTGTAGTGTTTCTGCAGCTCAATCATAGTGGCTTAATAGATTAATAACACATGCTTTTCTCTTTCTAAAACTGAACTTTCTTTTGTCATATTGTATTTTCCCAGATGGTTTACCCTTTTTTTCTTATCAGCTTTTGTAATATCTTACTTACAACACTGATCAAAGATACTAGATAAGTGGATTCTGTCTATTTCCTTTCTTGGATAGGGGAACAATGTTTGCTTTCTTCCAGGTATCAGGTAGTTTACCTTGACGTATGGATTCCTTGAATATTAAATATATTGATCTGCTTAACTGTTTTGCACATTCATGTAGTACCAAACCTGAAATTTTGTCAGGGCCCTTTGCTTATCCTTTGTCTAAGGTGAGGGCGCTCACCAACCACTCACTCGGTGTAGAACTGCTTTCAGGTGACTGCCCTTTCCTCTCTTCCTTCCTTCTTTCTTTCCTTCCATCCTCTTCTGTCGTTCTTTCCTTCTTTCTTTCCTCCTCCTATCTACAGGTGATTCTACACTGAGTGACAAGCCATATGGTTTCCTGCACAGCAGAAAACCATTTACTATGCTGGGTGGTAACCATATAACCAGCTTATGGCACCAGGTGGTTTAGTGGGTAATTAGGGCACTCCAGATGGACTGAGCCTGTGTAGGTTTATATCCAAGAGATGGTTGGGCTTTATTTTTATTTTTATTTTATTTATTTATTTTCTTTTTATGCAAGGAAGAAGGAACCAAAGGCCATGGGCCCACATACTGTTCCTTCCAAGAAAAAGTGAACCCATTACAAAAGAAAGCCAAATTCAAGATCCATTCATTTTGAGATGCCTGGACACACTGCATTTGAATGACTGGAGATCATAGGAAGTACGGAATACAGACAGAGGAAGACAGTTCCAGAGTTGACCAGTTGCATAAATGAAGGACTGGGAGTAACGGTTAACTCTTGCATTAGAGAGTTGGACAGAAAAGAGATGAGAGTTTGTTGCTAGACTGGTACTATGTGCTCACATAATGCCACTCAGGGATGAGTGAGGCTGGTCACTCTCGTCTTCAATGTCAGGACCAACTTGCCTGGCCTCGAGCTACACTCCTCATAGGGCAACATAGGATTAAGATGATGTATGTTTGTATGTACAACTCTTTCTGTACCTCTTGCTCTGATATTCATATACAGTATTTGTTAATATGTGTTGGCATGCATCTTTCTTATCATCTGTCTCAAATCTATTTCCTTTTGTAAAAACTGATTGGAATTTTTGGTTAAGTACTTCACAAATATCTTTTGCTTGGATATAGATTATCCCCTCATCCGTGCTGGACTGTATTTTACCTTTGACTTTGGTTCTGTTTTGGTTGTAGCTGTAAAACAGCTTCGGTTGATCACTACTTATATTTATAATGTCTGCCTCAAACTGTCTTTGAAATTCTCTCTTTATCCTCGTATAGTCATTTCTTGCCTGTTTATAGTTGTTATATGCCCTCTCGGTATGGTGCCTTTTGTATGTATTCCATAGCAAATCTCTTTTCTCTTGCTTTTTTACTTTCTGAATTAAACTATTTTTTTATCCTTATTTTTGTTTCTTTGTGATGAGGGATATAATTTTGGATTCATAGTTCATAAGATTCACTGAATTTTCTATAGATAACATTTATATCTTGTCCTCCAAGGTCATTTTCCCAGTCTCTTTCTATAAAGTACTTCTTTAGGTCTTGATAGGTGCCCTTTTTGTAGTTTAGACTCTTTTTGTGACTTTCATTACTGCTAACTACAGTGCACCTTCACACAATGCAAGTTTATGGTGGCAGAAACCCCCGCTTTCTACAGTTTCGCACTGTGTGAACCAAAAAACTTATGGGAAAAATAGCACGTAGTGAACAGTACACCCAGGGCTTTGTCTTCGGGTCCCCTTCCAGCGTACTCCTCCCTGCTAATACTTTGTCTAATAATACTTCTAGTTGGACCAACAAATAAAACAACAAATAGAACACCATGTACCTTTATTTAAGTGACTTCTGGGCTTATGAAGAAGGGAGGGGTGTGGGTATCTGAGGCTCGGAGAGTCTACTCTTGCTCCACAGGGCAGGGTGCCCGGTTGTCACTCTCACTGTCACTGCTGCTGTCACTGCTGAGGTCTCCTGGAGGTGCCATAAAGCCTTCAAAGTTGACAGCTGAGACCACAGACATGGCATCATCATCGCAGCAATAAGGAGGAGAAGTGTCTGTTTACCCAGGAAAGTCGGTAGATGCTACGCAGATAGCTGGCCAGCCACCCGCCATTTTGAATCTGGCTTGTTGCCAGCCACCTGCCGTCATGTGACTGACTCGCATTGTCCAGCCCGACACTCATAGTCATGGTGGGAAGTCCATTTTTGCCTTGGAATCATACAGCTGATTCGCGTGTTGGAAAGTTCGATTTGCAGATTTCGCAGTCGATAAAAATAAGCATTTTCTGGGTCGACCTCGCATTGTAGGTGATTCGCAGCATGTGTGGGGGTGCACTGTATATAATATGCAATCCTGAAGTTGCAATTTAATACTGCATGATTGCTTTTGCCAAATGGACAGTGATACATTATGTTGTCATTATTATTAACTTGACTAGTAAATATCATCATCGTCATCATCATCATTATCATCTAATCCTGTGTTGCCTCATGAGGAGTGTAGGTGCCTAGGGCTAGGCAAGTTAGCCTTGATATTTAAATGTCAGGACCTTGTAAATATAAGATCTAATAATGATGGTTCTTTTTAGTCTTCTTTTTCTGGTGTTTTCCTTTACATGCCGTGTTTGCAATAACTCGGATCAGGAGCTTTTGATCCCAACATCTTTCATAGCTTCTTACATCTAGAGTACTCATATTCCAATTTAAGTTTGTGTTGAAATCTCCAGTTAATATAATTTTTTTTTGTCAGAGTTCTCTTCCATTTTATATAGTAGGGCTTTTGAACTCTGTATTGTACTCTCTGCCAGGTCTTCATATTCACCTCTTTCCCAAGTGTTTGTTTTGGGTGGCATGTATAAATTAGCCACCATTATTTTCCCTGCAGATGTGTTGATCTCAGCTGCAATTAATTCTGCTTGTGAGGGTATATCTAGTTCTATCTCTTTGAGTTGGAGATTTTTCTTTGTTAATATCTTAACTCCTCCTCCTTTTTTCAAAAATCTATCTCTTCTCCATATAATGTATTCCTCAAAATTTAGGGAGTCATTGGATATCTGGGATTAGTTTTGTTTCAGTTAGGCCAGTAATATGAGGTTCCTTTTCTTTGGTATAGTCTTTTATTGTCAGGACCATTTGCTTTTCCTTTGTTTAATGTACTTAACTTTTCCTGTATTTCTTTTTCTGATACTTCTATATGGGCATGCATGTTCCATATCATCACTCTCAAAATTATTTTCTGTAAAAAGTGATTGGAAATTTTTGTTTAGTGCTTCACAAATATCTTTCTCTTGTGTATAGATGATCCTCTTGTCCGTAATGGACTGTATTTTATCTTTAACTTTGGTTTTGCTTTGGATGTAGCTGCAAAATAGCTTTGGTTGATCACTACTTTTGTTTATAATGTCTTCCTCAAATTGTCTTTGAGCCTCTGTCCTTATCCTTGTATAATCGTTTCTTGCCTGTTTGTAGTTGTTATAATCCCTCTCACTGTTGTGTCGTCTGTATCTGTTCCACAACAAGTCTCTTTTTTTCTTTTGATTTTTTACGTTCTGTACTGAACCATTTCTTTATTTTCATTTCTGTTTCTTTGTGCTGTGGGATGTTATTTTAGATTCCTGTTTCATAAAATTCAGAGAATTTTCTATATATAACATTTAAATCTTGTCCTCTGAGCTCCTTCTCCCAGTCTATTTCTAAGAAGTACAGTAAGACCTCACTATAACGGACTAATTGGGGCTCAGGCCAGTCCGAAATATGCGATTTTCCGATAAAAGCGACATCCGGACTTACCCCTGCTAATCCGGACTTTTTCCGATATATCAGACATTAGTCCGGATTGCATCAGTAGTTTTCACCACCATTGCAGTATTGTACTGTGTTATACCTTCACTACATTAATCAAATGGTATAATAATACTGTACTATGCACTGAAAAACATGTCTTTTACTTGTCTTATTGTGGTGAACATAGTTGAAGTTGTCAGGCAGTCCGGACTGCTTTCTGGCTATATCGGACTTTTTCCGATGTATAGGGGTTTAGTCCGGTAGCTCCTCGAGTCCGATAAAAGTGAATTCCGGTCTACTGAAGTCTGTTATATCGAGGTTTTACTGTACTTCTTTAGGTCATGCTAGTTGCCCTTTTCGTAGTTTAGGCTCTTTTTGTAACTCTCATCACTGTTAACTATGTCATACGCAATCCTGAAGTTGCAATAAAGCCGTGGATTCCGAGCCACAGCTCAGGCTGGGAAGCGTCGTGGTGCAAGCCACAGCTACTTGTGCATCATTGTTAACTACTCCACCCTTATACAAACTTACGCATGGTGCTACTCAAAGACGGAGAGAGAGAGAGAGTTGTTTTTTTTCTTTACCAGATGATGGCCTGGATGTTTATCTTCAAGTATATAATAAACAAAAACATTTTTTTTCTTCATTTTTTCAGTACTCCCCTATGCAAACTTACTCATGGCCCTATGCAAAGGCGCAGAGAGATTATTTTATTTTTTCACCAGATGATGCCCTGGATGTTTATTTTCAAGTTTATAACAAACAAAAACTTTTTTTTTTTCATTTTTTTGCACACCACGGAGTGGGATAAAAAAAGGTCATTGCACAATCCACAGGTTAATACTGCATGGTCGCTTTTGCTTAATGGAGGGTGATACATTATTTTGTCAATATCATTTTCTTGCCTTGTAAATATAAAATCTAGTACTGATGGATCATCAAGTCCTCTTTTTCTGGTGTTTTCCTTTACATGCTGTGTTTGGAAAAACTGCACAAGAGCTAGGAGCTTTTGGTCCCAACAGTTTTCATGGCTTCTTACCTTTAGAGTATTCCAATTTATACTTGTAGTGAAATCTCCAGTTAATATCATTCTTTCAGATTTCTCTTCCATTCTATGTACTAATGCTCATAAACTCTGAATTGTACTCTCTGCTAGGTCTTTATATTCGCCTCTTTCCCAAATGTTTGTTTTGGGTGGCATGTATAATTTTGCCACAATTACGTTTCCTTCAGATGTATTAATCTCTACTGTAATCATTTCTGCTTGTGAGGGTATATCTAGTTCTGTTTCTTTGACTTGTAGATTTTTCTTTGTTAATATTATTATTCCTCCTCCTTTTTTTAAATTCCTGTCTCTTCTCCATATATTGTATTCCTGTAAGAGTCGGGTGTCATTCGATATCCTTGGGGTTATTTTGTTTCAGTTCGGCAAATAATATGTGGTTCTGTTTCTTTGGTATAATCTTTCAACTCTGATAATTTAGATACCATTCCATCTACATTTGAGTACATCAACTTAATCATCATGTTTACATACTTGCCATAGCTTGAGTCTATTACCTTCCTTCTTTTTATTCCCTACTGGTCATGTACCACTTTTGTACCCATAATCCAATTACTGTACTTTGTAAAAAAAAAAAAAAAAAAAAAACTTACTCTTCTCCTCCTTTGATCTTTCCTCATTCTTTGGTTTTGCTTCCTCTTTCTTCCCCTTTAGTGTTCCCAATTCCTCTTGAGTTAGGCATCTCTTTACCCATACTTTTTTAAATTCCTCTTTTTCCATGAGTTTGTTGGCATTTTTTAGTATTTCCTCTACAGTGTTTACACTCTGGAAGATTACTTTCAGGGGTCTTGACTTACTTCTCTCATATTTCCCTAGCCTTTTTTGTTCTTCTTTATCTTTATCACAAATATCCTCTAATACTTGCTTCAGTATGTTCATTATACTTTCCATCTCCTTTTTGTCCCTTGAGATTCTGTTTTTTATTTCTTCTTCAGCTGTGCCACTTATCACTCTAGATTTGTTAATCTCTACAACTTCTCTGACTAGTTTTGGGTTATATTTTATGATTTCTTTCACTTCCTTTCATACCTCTTTTTCTTCTACCTTTGTACTAAATCATTCATTACTTTCGCCATTTCAGCATACATAGTTTGTACCTCATCTTTATAATTTCTCACCAATTCATTTACCCGTTATTTTCTCTTCAGTATTACTATTTTAGTCTGTCAGACTGCTTGCTTACCAGATTTTCTTCGTATCATTTCTGAAATCATCCATTAATTCTCTCATGGCTGACAACTGTATATCCCATTTCACTAGCCTTCATTCTCAGTGAATTTACCTCAGGTGATAGTTCATTGGTTGTGGTGGCTTTTCTTTTTATTTCCTTTATTAATTCCTCATTTTTTTCCTTTTTGTCTGTGTAGTTTATTGTTGATTTCATCAACTTCCATTTGAAAAGTTCTCTCCAATCTGTTTACTTTTTCATCTAACTTATTGTAAGATTCCTTTTCAACCAGTTCCAGGTAGAGGTCCTCATCCTGTTTTTAACCTTTGTCTCTTCTTTTAGCACCATCTAGAGGCATCTGTCCAAAACCTCACTTCATTCGCCTTGTTGTTGTCTAGCTTACGTAATGAATTTCAACACATTCCTTGACACTGATATGCAGATGTTTACTCAAGTTAGGCTACACTTCCTTTGCTATTACTTGTCATACTTTGTTGGATCATCACTTAAATTAGCCTGATACAAGTTTGACCCATATATAGATACAACTTAGGTATCCCTAGGGTGGAGCTCAGTGATATATGTCCAACTTGTGTGTGTGTGTGTGTGTGTGTGTTAGCTAGCTTTTGGGTGCTTATGTTTTTTTTTTTCAATTATTTAATTTTTTTTATTTACTGAGCTCTTGAAATGAGCTAGGGATTTGTAATCAGTTATTTATTTCCTTATTTATTTTTTATTTGTTGAGCTCTGAACATGAGCTAGGATGCCCTATCATGGGATCCAGTAGTCCACCTGCAACACACCAACAGAGGCCTGATCCTGTGCAGTCCTTACACATCACCTGGCACTTGCTTATAAATACTTATCATATAATGTTGTGATATGCTAGGTGATCACTTTAAGTTAAATATTATTGGTATGGTGCTGCCTGGGGTGTTTTTTTTTATGACATGGTGGTAACGATATTGAATAAAACTCCCTAGACTTCCCTACAACCTCTGGGAGTTAACCCATGACCACACAGTCCCCAGCTCACTCTGCTATCTACTCTACCATGGCCTCCCCCAAGATCTTGTGGCTTTTGTAGTGTCGAGCAGATTTGATGCCAGATTGTTTTGTGGTTGGGATTTATTGCTCACACAGGGACAAGTATGGCTGGTCACCCACACTTTAAATGTTGGGCTTGGGTAGCCCAGCCCAAAGCTTCCTTGTTTCTGATGAGCCAGAAAAGGATTGGATGGTGTATGGATGAATGGAGGAGATTTAATGGATATGAGTTCCTTTTTCCCTCCTCCTTTGACTGCTGTCTGGACTACAGTAGCCTAGCCATAGTTCCCTACATCCTGAGGAAGATAAAATGGGTTTGGCTGTTACCATGTGTTGTGTTCTTGTCAGGTTAGGAAACTCTCAGAAACTTCTTTCTTACTAGTGTGTTTTTGTGTTTGGTACATTAGTATTCTTAATTATGGCATGAGTTCAAGCCCTCTCACTAGGTGTGGCCCATAAGGGCTCAGATCCACAGTGTGGTGGGGATTTATTGTTCACATAATGGCTATCATAAATGACCAACTGGTCAGTCTTCCTTTAATGCCAGAACTGAGTAACCTAGCCCTATGCTCCTACATTCCTGAGGGAATAATAAAGGATTTGCATACATAAGGTGAATGTAGGGAAGAGTAAAGTGATGGTCATCGAGAGAAGTGAAGTCAGTGAATGTACAGTGAGATTGGATGGGGAGGATATGGAGAATGTGAGTGAATTTAAGTACTTGGGTAGTGTGATGAGTAAGGATGGAAGTTTAGAGGGTGAAGTGCTTGAAAGGGTGAAGCAGGGAAGAAAGGTTACTGGTTCCTTGAAAGCAATGATAAGAAACAGGGAAGTGAGCATGGAAGTGAAAAAGATCCTACATGACAGTATTGTGATACTTACTCTAACATATGGAAGTGAAGCTTGGACCATGTTGGAAGGACAGAAGTCAAGAGTGGGAGCAGTGGAAATGAGTTATTTGAGAGGAGCATGTGGAGTCACATGGAGAGACAGACTGACAAATGAGGAAGTGAAGGAGCGTTGTGGTATGTATGTGGATGTGATAGGAAGCATTAGGAAGAACACATGAAGGTGGTTTGGGCATGTGGAGAGGATGGAGAGTGAGAGACTGACAAGGAGCCAGGCAGTATCCCCGCTTGACAGCAGGTAGAGGAAGGTCTCCCACATATGCCTACCAAAAATCACCAGCGAATGTTGAAAAATGTGCACACAATGGGCCTTGCAATTGCGTGACCTACGATGTACGTCGTTGGGTCTGTCACCGGAAAAAAGTTGTGACATACAACGTATGTCGATGGGACTCGGTGGGTTAATGACCCAAATGCTAAAACAAACAAGTAAGGAAGAGGCATTACGAAGCCTCCTTAGTTGAAAAGAATGAAGGCTCTTGACTGTTATGGTATGGCTTGCCCACCAATGCAGTCAAAAACTAGGTTAGAGCTCCATCATCATCATCATAACCATCATCATCATCATTATTATCTAATCCTGTGTTGCCCCATGAGGAGCATAGGATCCTGGGGCTAGGCAAGTTGGTCCTGACATTTAAGATGAGAGTGACCAGCCTCACTCATCCCTGAGTGTCATTAGATGAGCAATAAACCCCAACCAACCCTTGTACATGATTGTACTCAGGCTCAGTCCATCTGCAATGCCTTAATAACCCATTAAACCACCAGGTGCCATACTTTGGTTATATGGTTACCACCCAGCATAGTAAATGGTTTCCTGGTGTACAGGAAACCATTTGGCTTGTCACTTAGAGTAGGGTCACCCATAGACAGAAGAAGGAGGAAAGAAAGACAGAAGAGGAAGGAAGGAAGAGAGGAGAGGGCAATCACCCTAAAGCAGCACTACACTGAGTGAGTGGATGATGAGTGCCCCCCCCCCACTTGCTGGTCACTGACGGTTACTGAGTTGCTTGTCCCCACCCCTACCCTCCTACCCCTGAATTTAACTCCATCACAATGAGTTTTTTTTTTATTTTGACATCAGATGGTTTGCTCAGGTTTTTTGAACTGGAAGAGTTTAAAGACATACATACATACATACATATATATATAT
>JAGKTI010013762.1:0-22584 GCA_018397915.1 Birgus latro
TTAAGAGAGAGCTCTCTGTACAGTACACCGGTAGGCCTATTGTAATGATGATGATGAGCAAAAATTCCACACACAGTAACCATGCAGTCCTCTCATACTTGCCGTAATTCTCCAAAAATAAAACAATATATTTTCACATTCTATCATTATTTATTTCAATGATCAAATACAATATATAAAAAATAATCTGTACACACAACAGATAAAACTGTATTTACAAGGCCTAACCAAGCTGTGTGCTGACAATGTTCACGGGGAAATATACTCTTAATGTAATTTCCCACTATCACACCAAACCGGCCTAGGAAATTACAAACACTTCACATAAGAATGTTATATGGGATCTCTTGGTCAGCTCTGAAGTGCAGTCTTTCGCTAGGATCAGACCACCACTATTAATCCCTGTCTGAATAGGTGAGCTTTCCAACACAAATCAAAATATCATATGCACATCGCATTCTGTCTCTCCCATCTACTGGACTTGACAAGGACCGGACCATCAACCTAACACCTATACTGCTTGACAATCTGTTATGACGGAAACTGTTCAGAACATAATACTCCCGTGGATATGTTTTCCTTTCATAAACGTTTCTATACATTTGTTTATCACACAAAAGCTGTCAGATAATTACATTTCCCTTCCTAACTAGCTGTTGTTATAAATTAGAGATGAAGAGGATTATGCCATTCTTTGCATAAATTTTTGTTCAGGATTATCATTTATTCTCCTTCACATAAACAAATATTATGTGCAACACTGACTAAGGAAAATATATATATATACTTTCCACATTCTCGGGAGCTTCCTTCTTACTCCATATCTTTAGAGAACTTCCCACAACGTTTCCTCCAAAGCTATGAATATTTAGAGTCTTGATCTTAACTAACAACTCATTTATATATAAGCACCTTTCTGGAGTAAGTAGGTGATTCATGGGTACTCATAGAAGATGGATAAATACTGCACAGGGAGATTAAGAAACACAGTATGAACATAAATACAGGATTATCTTACTTTTCATACATTTAAAGATGTGGTGAGCTGATGAAAAGGATTGGAAATGCAATCGATTGTAGTGCAGCCGAGAATACTTGAGAAATAACCCTACAGATATTATTATGCCTATAAAGTTAAGCAACAATAAACCTGATGCAAAACTGACTACAGCTTGTATTACTTACAATAAAAGCACTGCTCTGAAAAGTTATAGATTTCTTTTGATTTTTTCTTTTTTTTAGCAAAGCTGCCTCTACATTAGCATGATAGGGCTATACCAGTAAATATTTTCGAGAACATGGGCTGAAAGGCTATAGGTTTCCATCAACTTACACTGACAGTATGTGAAACACAAGATGGATCTCCCACATACATATATATAAATCTTCAAAAATGTCAACAATGCTATATACATGTACACATGAATATTTACAAGTCTTAGAAAAATACACAAAGAGAACTAACATACATAGAAAATATGTCGAGACAGATTAAGTACAAGTAAGGTTTGTGTTAAAGTAATGGATCTGCAGACACTAAAACTTCATGCCTCTTAATCACAGAAAAGAAAATTATTCCTCTTAAGTAGGCTATCATCATCCAGAAATCTTTTCCCACCTAAGGATAAGGCGAGGATTTCCCAGGAAAGAAAAACAAATAACAAAATCTTAATAATAGGATAAATACACCAGTTCTGTCAAAATCCTGCATAAACCAATATATGGGAAAAAAAAAAAAAAGGCAAATACTCATCTTCTATATGCGTCCCCTACTGCAGAAACATTGATAGAGAAACTCAGAAAGTATGGTAGTGTTTTAATACAGCATCTTTGGTAAACATAAAATATCTGACAATTGAGATGTATAAAGAGACTGCATAAAAGTTGCAAATGTAAACGAAGAAAAGGATAATACCTTAAAAAAGAGGTTGAAGAACTCAGCAAAAATTGACGAGATGACGTGGATAGAAACTAAGAATGATACGGATAGTTTTTGTTCTTTAACACAGACGCATGCAACGTGATAAATTACGACAAACTCATCACATTAAAATACACCATCATAGTCAACCTCAAGTATGAAACTCAAGGAATATGCATTGACTTTGCAATATACATCAAAACTGTGAACACAAATTGATGACTTGTAATACAAGACACAACTTTTTCTGGTATTTGTACGGCTGTGAGAGATATACCAACTCAGAATTACCGCAGTGAGAGGAGAGGGAGAGTGTACATACAAGACCTGCTTGTTTGCTCACTCTTATTCTATAAAGGTGAACAGAGGGAGGGAGAAAAAGGGGGGGTGAGGTGACTGACAAACACCAAAGCTGAAATGGAAGGAGGTCCACTGGGGTAAAAAAATGAAGCGATATACATACATACAGACAGATAAATAGATAGGCAGACCCAGATATAGACAGACTGATTGGTAGATAGATAAATGGTACAGTGAATAACCCCTTCTTCACATCTGGAGATCTAAACTGAAACAGGATCAGTCCTCTTGATTATCGACAATTTAAATTCAAGATAATTCAAAGGATCATTATTTTGAACCTAAGTACAAAATCAGAGAGAAAATAGAGGGGGTAAAAGGAATACAGTGCTAATAATCCGTGGGAGAAAGACAATAACAGAGCCATACAAACGGTGATGGGTGACACAAAAACATAAAAAACAAGAAGTGGTGCCAAGGTACAGCAGATTTTAGTGCTGATGTATAAACACAACGGGATATCTAGTCAAAAATGTCACATATCAAATTTGGAGTAAAGCTGGCGAAAACTGACGATTATATGCCCATTTGACATTTTAGGCCTGACACCTGACATTGACCCCTATACCGCTAACTGGGGGGTGACCTCCCTGATGTAATGATGCATGTTACAGGATGCAGATCTGAAAGATGCACCTTTAGATTTTGGTTTCATGTCGATATGACGATTTTTTATATATATTTTTTGGGGCCTACAGCCTGGCCCTTCGCCCAATTTGGTCCAAAATTTAATCAGGTGATCAAAGGGTCATAGCCCATCATCCCTGTAATTTTAGTCAAAATCGCACCAGTAGTTTTCGCGTAAAGTTGTTAACAGACAGAGAGACAAACCGGGTGAATACAACACACGTCCCCGAGCCCATGCGGGGAGGGGACGGGTAATAAGAAATGTGGAAGGCAGGAAAATAAAGCTAGGATTTGAAGACAAGCTACCACAGCTAAAAAACAGCAGGATCCTTAAATTTAAAAGCCATAAGAAATGGTAGATAAAAGGGGAAGAGTTAAAAAAAAAATCATGTTAAAGGATTTATAAATATCAGAAATCAAAACAACTTAAACACGAAACTCAAAGACAAAAAGGCGGATAACAAAGCAATGGTATTAGAATGAGGAATAGGAGTGGCAGCCTAAAGTGTAGATATCACCTAAAGATCAATCTTCTCCCTCCCACCTTCCCTCTACCTCTCTATGCCTATTATACTTTCTCACTTACTACATCCCTCTTCCCTCCTTCAGTCCTAGTCTCTCCATAGCTCTCTCTCCAAGTTTTCCTCTCTCCAACTGTTCCTCACGTTCCTCATCTTCTCACACCGTAATTTCAACTTGTGTTTATCTTCCTCAGCTTCATTCTTTTCTCCTGTTTCTTACAGTTTCTCTTCACCATTCTGTAACATGGAATAATAGTGGTCTTCAGGGAAGTTCTCAAGATCGATGACGGGCGAGCGGTCAATCAGCTGTGCTAGTTCTTGCCGCAGCTGAGAGAAGGCTGGTCTGAGGTTGAGGTCAGGGTGCCAGCAGCGGGCCAGGATACGATAGAGCTCTGGACGGCAGTGGTCGGGCCGGTCGAGGCGGTGGCCCTCTCGTACACTGCGCATTACCTCTCGTGCAGTCATCCCAGGATAAGGGGTTGAACCTGCGTGGAAGCAAGGAATATTAGGTGTGGCACTGACCATGAGATGTTGTGAAAAAAAGGAGACTGTAGCATATTATACCATACGTTAGTTATTTTCAAACCGAAATAGGAAGGAACCCAAGGCCTACAGTCTGTAAAACATGTTCCTAAAAGAGAGAGAGAGAGAGAGAGGGGGGGGGAAAGAAAAGAAAAATGACAAGAAAGTCAAATTAAAGTTCTGCTCATTATAAAATGTTTGGTCACGCTGCATTTAAAAAACTGAAGGGCAAAGACAGTAAGAAAGACAGTCTAGGAAAGACATTCAAGTGTTGATCACATGCATATATGAAAGACTGAAGGCATCAGTTAACCGTTGCATTATACAGCCAGACAGAAAAAAGGTGTAACTTTGTAGTTAAAGGGATAAAGGTCAAGATATTAAGGTACTTTCTTATTACTAACCTTTAGACTACAAGGATTTCTCTCAGATGAATAAATAGTCTACTGTTCACTTAGTTAAAATGCTATACTTAAGTGTGTCTGTGAAAATGCTAAGAAAATTGGCTTTAACCACCTAACTGCCAGGATTCCTTCTAGATTAACAAAACTGGCTGTTGAAGTCTCCAAACACAGTTCAGTACGTCCAAAAAGTAGGAGCTGATTTACTATTAAACAGTACTATATAATTTTGAACACTTTCGTCTGGCCTTACCTAGAGTGACGATCTCCCAGCAGAGGATGCCGAAGCTCCATACGTCAGACTTGTGTGTGAAGATGCTCATGTAGAGAGACTCAGGTGCCATCCATCTGATTGGCAGAGCTCCCTAGGTGACAGGTGAAAGGCTAAATCAGTGACATGCAATTTGGCAGAATGATGCAAAACAACTTAAATCTTGTTTACAAGTCTCACTCGTCTCTCTCTCTCATGGAAGTAAAATATGCCAGTCATAAAAATTTCGTGGCTAACATGTCAGAAAGCAGCCTTCCTTCTCGTGTTCTTTTGTTCAGTGTCATATGACCATCCCATTAAAGTATTTCTGCAACTCCTTTCACCATGATGACCAGCAGGGAAGTGTGAGAGAACTTTTGATCATGAGGGTATCTATGCTTCTTTGGCTTGTGACCGAGATGGCACAGAAGCCTTCATAGCACCTCTTCCTTGGTGTTATTTTTATTATACCTTAACACTGTCTTGCATGCTTTTTATATAATCTTAACGCCGACAGTAACACCGATCCTAATCCTGGAAGGGGTGGCCACAATCGAACTGCATCGTCATCATTCTGTTTTCCGCCATCAAACTTCTCTCTCTCCAAGTTACACATCCTCACTTATACACTTCACCTCATCCCCCCATCTCGTCCATAGCAAAATAAATCACTAAGGAAGAGAAGTCACTTAAAATGCAACCTCTATGTACACTGACCCTGCTCTTTTGTTCGTATATGTCGCTGCCGAGGTCCTTAACACTGCGTGCCATACCAAAGTCCGCGATCTTGCAGACTTTGTTGTGGTCCACCAGAATGTTACGTGCTGCCAGATCCCGGTGGATTATCTGTAGGTGGAAAAGTTAAGAAGTCACTAAAGGAAGACTACTGACAGCTGAGTCAAGACTTAAGACCCTAATGGATGATCTGTAGATGAAAATGTAGAGTTATGGGTTCAGTAAAAAGGACTGATGACTGATGGTTTAGGACAGATATACTCGTAAACACTGAGGGATGGGAATGGAATCCAGGAGCCACTGAAGCCACCGATGGACAATTGACAGATTAGTAAATACGAAAATAATGAATGTAATGGCGAACAATGCAACTGCAGACAGACTCACCCCTCTGGCCTGAAGGTACTCGCATCCCGTGGCCACCTGACAGGCAAAACGGGTGAGGTCTCGGGAGGTGAGGGCAGCGGTGTCGGGTGAGAAATTGTAGTAGTTGTGCCGGGATCGGTGGTCTCGCAGGAAACTCAGCAGCTTCCCAAACATAACGTACTCCATGATCACGTAGTGCGGCTCTGAGGGGTAATGGACAGGAAGAGTTAGCTCCTTTAGTCAGAGGATGTACTTTTTAATTATCTCAGTCCTGCCGATCTCAACTCCCCTTCTCAAATTTTCACTCTCTGCTAATCTCATTACTCATCTCATTCCCCCATGGTCTAAGTCCTACTAATCATATTTCTAATGATCTTACTCATCCGCTGATCAACCCTAATAATCTCACTTCTTGCTGCCGCTAGATGATTTTACTCACCTCTTGAAGAATCAGTTGTCCTGAATGTGTTAATGGAGTCTTTATCTAACCTCCCCAGTTTGACCAGGAATCAAATACTGGCTAACCTCTTCAGCTTAATGATGACTTCTTTATCTAATTTTTCCTATCACCAGATAAATCTATTTAGCCTACAAATGAGGTTGTGTACTAAGGAGGTTATTGTAGGCTATACCTAGTTCCTCCAGGTCGAAAATTTTCTTTCTAAGCTAGTTAAAATCAATTGGAAATAGTGAAAAGAACATGTCATCTTTCTGAAGACATTAAGCAGTATATGTAAGCGCATCCATAACAGCAATAGGGTTAATTAAATTCGAGTTTAAACCCCTAACTTCTGCGGTTCTTCTCAGCTGAACAAAAACTTTAGGCAATGTCCAAATTAAAATGTAAGATTTAAATGAACCTTTACCATCAATTACCATTAAAAGGTTTAATGGAGATACTGTTTAACCATCAAATGACTTGGAGCTCTCTTAGCTCAACAATTATCCCTAACGACAGATGATTAGATTCCTGATTAGCATCGCCAGGGTTTAACCATTTCATTTTAATCAGTCGACTACCAAATGTTTTTATTCAGCTCAGGAAGAATCTAGATTACTGAAAAAGTTAGTGACGGATATATCTAACCCTTTATATTGGCGAGACTCTCCTACGCTGAATAAATTGTCTGAAAGTAACGTATACAGTATAAAATATGATACAGTATTCTCTTGCAGTAGAAGTTAATACAATAAATTCCTAGACAGCAGTGACTGGTTGAGTTCAATGACGTATTTCAATATCTCCGGCAGCGATGGAGGAGGTTATGTATTCACCTCTGTCTGTTTGTCCAGACGATATCTCCAAAAGTTCTCAATAAATTTCAATGAAATTCTGTGGAAGGGTGAACCATGGGCCAAGAAAGAAGTATTAAATTTTGGAGCGGATCCGGATCCGGAGTATCCCGCACAATGTCTCCAAAAGTTCTCAATGAATTTCATTGAGATTTTGTGGAAGGGTACGCCATTGGCCAAGAAAGAATCGATTAAATCTGGGGGCGGTTCCGGATCTGGATCCGGATCCGGATCCTTTTTAATGGCAATGTCATTGGCGGAGGTATGCGCTCTCTGAGTGCTGTCTAGTTCTTACTATTTTCATATACGAATTATTCACCTTAGGATATAATTATTAAATAAGAGTGGTTACATATAGCCTTCATTAACTTCTCTACTAAGGGACTCCTCCTTGCTAAATAAAATCGTCCACAAATACTAAGTATACATATAATAAAAATGCATCATGGGAAGGAATGCCGTTCCTACCTTGCTGAGTGCAGCAGCCGAGCAGCGTGACGACGTTGGCATGCTGGCCGAGATGCTGCATGATGGTCAGTTCCCGCAGAAGGTCGTTCTTCTCCTTGGTCCCGGCGCCCTCCTTCACCCCCTTCACCGCCACCAGCACTGTCGGGCCGCCACCACCGCCGCCCCCTGTCCCCCCAGAGCCACCCTCACACGCACACAGGTCCCGTGCCTCTGCTTTCCACACCTGAGATGAAAGGAAGGAATTAACCTCCTTGGTCTGATGACATACAGTATTCTTTACAGCAGATTTGTTTTTTATTTTATTTCTATTTTTATTTATTTATCTATTTTTATTTTATTTTAAAGTTAATGAATACGCCACTAGTCACAAGGAAGTTCTATAGAAAGGATGCAGAATCGCAGTATTGTCTTATACTTCTAAGGTACGTGAGACAGGCTGCAAAGGGACAAAAATCTGCCAAGTTAAGGCGGACGAAATAATGTGATACGAGGTGATGTGACAGACTGACCACGCCGAAGTTCCCCTCTCCCAGGACGGACACGAGACGCAGCTTGGAGCGCGGGAACTCCCAGGGTGTGAACTTGGGGTTCTTGGCCTCCACTGACGATGACCCCTCAGACTCCTGCAACGTCGGAAGAGAAAAGAATCAGAAAATACTTCCAACCGTACCCTGCTACTTCTGTGCTGTACTTACAATAGCTAAAGAAATATGTAATCTCCGCTGCTGAGAGTAGCCTACTATGGATGAAAAAAACAGGCTACTCATGTGAAGAATAATTACATGCAGGTTTAAGTAAACTATATATAAAACCTATATAAAAGCGAGAAAAAATCATATGTAAAAAAAAAATATATTCGCTCCTCTTCCAGGCAGTATCAGGGTAGATTATTCTCAAGATCACTTTCCTGTGCCACACAAATAAATACCCGAATGACTCTGCATACTAACCAGCGTGGTGGAATGTGAGGGCTGCCTGGTGTGTTGCGTGACAGGTGAGCTACCTTCACCCTGCTCCTCGCTCTCTGGCAGAGCCTTTTGCGCTTTCTTCAGGTACTTCTTGGCCAAAAACACGGCCAAACCAATTGCAGGGATGATAGCCAATACACTGACATAAACGGCGCTGAAGGAGGCGTCCGTAGGCTGAGAAGAGTTTGAGTCTTCTACGCTCTCCACAGTAGCAGAAGTGCCGGGGGTGGCTGAACCAGTTGCCTGTACAACTGACAGCAAGCCTGTGGGTCGGTGATGGGCGGTGGGATGTACCACGGCAGGGCGAGACTCGGACTTTTCTCTATCTCCCACAGTGGCGCCAGACTCATCTGTGGTGGCAGCATCACCATTAGCTGGAGCGGGTGAAGCAGGGCGGGGTGAGTGAGTTGTGATGGGCACTGTGGTGGAGCGCGTGCGGGTGGTGACAGTGGCAGGGACGGTGGTGGTGGACGATATGGCACCATTCCATACATCCTCGTGATCAGGATAGGCTTGTGGGCCACTGGTTTGAACTGGTGCTATTGGGAGGCCAGGGTGTGTCGTACTGTTCGCAGAGTTGTGGACATCTTCCTCTGAAGCAGGAAGATGTGAGGATATGAGAGGAGGCCAAGAGGAATCCTTAGCTGGAGGGAGTGGCTTCATAGTAGCCAGATTATCCTCACTGGTTGTGGTCTGCACCTCGTTGGTTCGTGCTGACTCTCCTATTGCCGGTGTGCTCGATGTCTGGAAGGAGAACGACGATTTCATGGACGTGGATACTTTGTCTCCCGTGGCGGTGTGATTGGCTGGGGTAGTGAGGGGCCGGTAGGTGGTGGGTGAAGGGAATGGAAATGGGCGGGGGCGTGTTCGAGTCCGTGGGCGGGTAAGTGTGCGGTTGTCCAGTTTGATCCTTACACCATCCACCTCAGCATGGATGATGTGGATGCCTTGCTCTGCCAGCCTCTTGTTCAGTGCCTCCAGGTTGGCTGCAATGT
Source organism: Birgus latro (assembly GCA_018397915.1). Lineage (NCBI taxonomy): Eukaryota > Metazoa > Arthropoda > Malacostraca > Decapoda > Coenobitidae > Birgus > Birgus latro. The sequence continues at coordinate 9,428 of JAGKTI010013762.1, forward strand.
TGTACACCTTGTCTTTGCTGCGGCTGCTGTTGGTTGCCGCTCGCATGATCTCCGTCAGGCTTTCAATCACAACTTGTTCTGGCGTCTTGGTCCGTCCCGCTCCACCCCCTGGGGAGTCAGCCAGGTCGGCTAAAGTGATGGGGGCAGAGGCTGCAGCTAAGGTGGTGGATTGGTCTGTGGTCGTGGTGGTAGTTGTGGTTGCTGTGGTAGATGTAGTTGTGGTTGACGGACTGGTAGTGGTGATAGTACTGGATGTGGTGATAGATCTAGGAGTAGTGGTGAAAGGATTAAATGGCGTGGTACTTGGTCTATTGGTAGTGTTGAAGGGCCTGGAAGTGGTGGTAGTAGATGCGGAAATTGTAGTAGATGGTCTGGTAGGAAAGAAAAATGGTCTGAAAACAGTGGTAATAGATTTGAGAGTAGTGGCTGTAGGTCTTGAAGTGGTGACTGGAGGTCTGAAAGTACTGACAGCAGGTGTGGAAGAAGGAGAAGTAGATTTTGTAGTAGTGGAAGTAGTAGTGGTAGTTGTTGGCTCGGAGGCAGAGGTTGACCTTGTGGTACTCAGTGCTAACTTATCAGAGAGCTTAGTAGAGGCACTGGAAGCTCTAGTGCTATTTGTAGAGCTGGCTGTAGTGGTAGTAAGCCTGGGAAAAGTGGTGATGGGGTGGTTGGTAGTGGCAGAGGGAAGGTTGGTAGTGGTATTGGGGAGGTTGGTGGAGGTGATGAGATCGGTGAGGGTGTCGTATGGGTGCCTGAAGTAGTCTCTGGTGTGGGTGATAGGGGGAGGCAGAGTGATCCTTGGGCGGAGGGGTCGTCGTCTTCTGTGGGTCCCAGTCCTTGATTTTTCCGTTTCGTCTCCTCTTACTCTTCTTTGGTCATCTTCACTTTCTTCTGCATGTGCAGGATTCTCACTTTCACTCTCTAGTATCTCCTTTTCTTCTCCTCTTGTTCTCTCACTCTCCTCTGTTCCTCCTCTTACTCTCCCACGGCCCTCTTCCCCTCCTCTTACTCTCCTCTGGTCCTCTTCTGTTCCTTGATCCTCACCTTCATTGCCTACTGTACCCTGGTCCTCTTCTTCTTCTTTAACACTTTCAGGTCCTTCATCCTCACTGATTCCTTTAACTCTTTCTCTCCCCTGGCCCTCTCCTCCTCCTCCTCCCCTTACTCTCCCTCCACCTCTCACTCTCCCCTGCCCCTCATTCCCTCCCCTTATTCTCTCTTTGCCTACCCTCACTCTCACCTGACCATCAACCTGGCCCCTAACTCTTATGTTATCCTCTTCCTTTCCCCTGGCACTTCCATGACCATCTTCTCTGTCCCTCACCCTCGACGTTCCTTCTCCCCTGCCCCTTACTCTCCCCTCCCCCTCTCCCCCAGTTGTCAGGGGAGAGGGGCGAAGTCTGAGGAATTTGCGGGGAGACGAAGGAGCAGAACTTTCGACTGGGTTTTCTGTGTGAGTTCCCATTGGCCTCAATCTCAGTCGTCTTCTTCCTCCTCCATTTTCACTGACGGGTTCCTCTGGTGTCCCCTCTCCCTTCTCATTTTCCTCCTCTTCTTTCATTTCCTCCTCCTCTTTCACAGCCACACTTGCCCTGGAATTCGAGGTTTCGTCTGTCTGCTTTGGAGTTTCCTCTACTTGATCTGAAGTCTCAGATGGACTGCGAGAGCCTTTGAGAATCTCACTCACACTTGGCATCTTTCGTACTGGTAGCTGTCTGTCATTATCGGACTCTTCTGCTAGTTGCCTGGTTGTATCAGTTAGTGGTCTGAAAGTCTGTTGGCTCTCCTGTGTGGTCGTTTGCTCTGTGGTGGTACCTTGAGCGGAGCTGCTTAAAGACTTTCCTCCTCCATGGTCTCCCGGTCTTTTGGCTATACCCGTTCGCAGTCTTGGAAAGAGTCTTGGTTTATCCCGTCTCTGTGAACGAGAGGTGGTTGTAGTTGTGGTGGTTGTTGTTCTGAAAGGTGGTTCTGTGGTTGCTGACTGGGAACGGGACACCCAGGTAGGCAGGGAGCGAACAGGCGCTGAAGTGGTACTTGTGGTAGCTTCAGTTGTGGTAGTAGTTGTGGTAGTTGTTGTGGTTGTGCTCTTGTCTCTATTAGATTTCAAAACACTCTCTACTGGTCGTGGAAACAAGATGGAGCGACGGTCAGTGGTGGCTGTGGTGGTACTACTAGATGTGGTGGTGGATGGGGTGGTAGTAGTTGATAATCTAGCTGCTGTGTGTGATCTTTTAGTGGGAGATCTCATGGTAGTGGTTGTGGTTGATGTGGTGGATGGAGGGGGTGTAGTGGTGGTAGTAGTGGTTGTGGTTAGAGATGTGGTGGGAGGCTTTGTGGTTGTGGTGGTGGTGGTTGTGAATGAGGGTCTGGTGATTCGATGTGATGGTCTAAATAGCTTGGTGGTGTGGTGCTTGTGTGTGGTGAGTGTCGTAGGTGTGGTGGAATCAATGGTGATTGGGTCTGGAAACTGAGAATCCTTGCTAAGCTCATTTTTCTTAGCTCTTTTGGTGGCTGTGGTGTCATGGCGACGATGAGCGGCCAGGACAGGGACTGGGGCCAACCTTTGCCCAAACTGTGTTGGGAGTGTGAACGGCTGAAGGGGTCGGGGCACTGGTTGACGCCCTGCCTGGTCCGACCTGCGGATGGGGCGCAGAATCCTTGTGCGCTGGGGAATCCTGGGGCCTATACGGCGAGGTGGGGGAGGGGGAGGGGGAGGTGGGGGCCCTCTACCACCAACCGGCCCAATTCTGCGGACTAATACTGAGTCTGGGGAAGGAGGCACAGGGCCACGTAAGGCATCCGACGAGTCTAGAGGAGGGTCGGGAGTGCCAGAGCGTGCGATGCGCGCGAGGGAGAGAGGCACAGCGCCCTCAGGGATGTAAAGCGGCACCAAGAGCGTAGCTGCACCTCGATATTCCGGCTCCTCCATGGCTGCCACCCCTGACCTAGCACCGAAGTCCCCGCTGAGCCGCGCCAGGAGGTCATCATAGTCGTGGTGGTAAGGAGCCTCGCCAAGCGTGTTGGTGCTCACCTCACCGACCACACCTGAGGAAAAGGAAACGCAGACATAATTAGCTAACTACAGTACATTGGGATTAGCTAGCTATTGGAATATGCTAACTGCTGGGAGTGGTTAACTAGTGGGGTTAAATAACTACCATACGAAAGACATGTACAGGAACGGTATTACACTCCTTCAGTCATCATCATCATCATCACCATAGCTTTATGTCCAAATCATTCACAATATCAATGGGGCTAGTATTATTCGGAAACAGCAAGGGGAAAACATTATCATCAACATCATCATCATCATCATCATCATCATCATCATCCAAATCAACATAACCAATTTCAAGCCATTTTAGTCAGATGGGCAGGATGAGATATGAGAAAAAATAACACAAAAGCAAAATTTTTCCACAGGGTGCCATGTGAAATAGACGGTACATTCATTCACTTCAAAATCCTTGGCTCCCCCCACAGGCACCTTGGCGGGAATAGCTCTCTTACCCTATCCCAGCTGACGCCATACGATTTTATTCAGGTGATTGAGTCCAGCACGATGAGTGTTAATAAAGTCACCGATATAACCCTTTTATAATCAAACAGCTCAAGTTTTAATTCCAGCTAACTCTTGTCCATTTTATTCAAGTGAGTGAGCTATAGGAGCCTGAGTGTTAATCTGGTTTTAATATTTGCTAAATACCAATGTCGCTAGCAGTCGTATAGGAGTTAAAAGCTCCTTAACTTTCCACGATTGTCTTTTTTTTTTTTTAAGGTGTGGAACTGGCCATGTCTTCTATCGCCCCTTTGCGCGCGTGAAAAATATACCTTTCATCCGGCAATTGTTCCGGGAATATAATGCTCAACTTCCGCCATTTACGGGTCATAACGCCCCGTAAAAGTCTTGGGGCCGAGTCTCGTAGGGTAAGGGGGTCCCATAGTCGTTCTTCTTTGATACATTATTTCTGCGTGCGGCATGTTGACGCTGAGATGTTCCTGAAAGTTACGTGGCAAGCTCCGTCAATGTTAAAGGTATATATGGGAATGTTTTGAAGTAATAAAGCAATATGACAAGTTAATGGTTTAAGAAGAAGTCCTGGTGAGCCTTTTTAAACCTACAAGAAATTGGTTAGACAAACTGCATCTCAATAACAACAAAACCGAAAAAAAAACCCTTCCCTAGTACTTCCATGGCCATAATCCCTTTAACTTCAAGACTAAAACCTTCACAACTACCACTACATCACCCACAACATCATTATTTTATTTTATTTTATTCTGGGGAGAGAGAGTAGGGGTTCTCTGCCATCTCTTCCTTGCTGACTTGGTTTGCGTATTACACCTTACTATTCTCTAGGATGGTAGCTTTGCACTGTACACACACGGCACTTAAATAACATAAAAATTATACAGAAATAACAACCATATGGCAAACTGAACTCACATGGAAAAGGTGATAGAGAGCTTCCTATACTGACGAGATTTGGTCACTGTTACCGATCAATAAACCAACCACTACAGCACTCCCACTACAATACCCATTACTGTAACCTCTACAATAGCTACCCTTCCACAGCACAAGGAGAGACATAACTACAACACTCCATACACTATCACAAAAACACCTACAACCCCCACTACAACTCCTCTTCTTCAACCAGCTTGAGACGGAAGCAGAACTACAGTACTCCATCTACCCACTTCAACCATCACAATTCCCACTACAACAATCCCCCCTCCTACAACCTATATAAGATAAGAAACAACACTACAACACTCCTTCACCTATCACTACAACCACAAAAAAAAACCTACAACCCCACTACAACCACCCCGTCAGAACAAGATAAATAAGCATCACACAATACTTCAGCTATCACTATAACCACAAAAACCAGTATAACCCTCACTACAACTATCTCGACCAACACTACAACTACCACAACCCCCATTACACTCACCACTACAGCCACAACCCCCACTACAACCGCCACAATTCCCACAACACCTCCCTCCCCTTCAGCCAGCGCAAGATGAGAGAGACTACGAGAGGTTATTGATGTCAGCGGCCGTGACCCACTCGACAGGGGGCACACACGCTATTGTTGCTGCGGCTCAACCTCCCCCCCCCTCCCCCTCCCTCTTCCCCCCTCCTAAACACCACCACTCCCTCCTCTCAGTTTCACCTATCTCCTTTCTCCCCCCTGTCACATCTCTCCTCTCTTCTTACCCCCTATCTCTTCATCTCCCGTTCACCAAATCTCTTTTACCCTCCTCTTCCTCTGGCTCCTCCTCTCACCCCTTCATCTCTTCCTCTCCTCTCTTCTCCCCTCTCTCCGATCCTTCTCCTCTCCCCCTCCCTTTACTCCCTACTCACCCCTTTCCTCGACCCCCTATTCCCTCCTCTCATATCAGTTACTGCCAACTTTCCCCTTCCCCTCTCCTTCCTTGTTTATTATCTTCCCTGCTTCCTTCCTTCTAAATTCCTCTCATCTCTCATTCCATCACTTCCCCCTCTCTCCTTCTGTTGTACCCTTTCATTTCCCTCTCTCATCCTCTCTCTCATTCTTATCTTTCCCTTCACCTCTTTTCATCCCTCCCCTCCTCCTTAACTGATTCCTCTTTTCTCTTCCCTCACCTTTCTGCTTTAACATCTCATCTCTCCCCTTTCCTCTCCTTCCCTCCCCTCCCCTCTCCTCCCCTCCCCTCCCCTCCCCTCCCCTCCTCTCTCGTCATATCTTCTTTTCTCTCCCTTTCCTTTTGAGCAGAATAAAATCGTCCTCGTAATGAAGGGATCAATGAAGGCAATATATATAATCTTGCCAACTCCTAACTTCTCTCCTAAGCTGAATAAAATCGTCTGACCATAACAAGATTATCAAAAACACATCCTCGCATGGAAGGCCTTAGTCCCTTTAATCAGATGACGTATTTGTTTTGTTCTTATCCCCTCCAGACGATTTTATTCAGCTGAGGCTAGACTTTCGGGGTCGGGGGGGGGGGGGGTGGATACAGCTTTCATTTACCCCTTTTCTACATGAGGTTTCCCGAGAGCTGAATACAATAGTCTGAAGGCAGCAAGAATATAAAACACCTCATCAGATTGAAAAGAATAAAGAAAATAAAGAGACTGAAAAAAAAATCGTCTGCGTGGTGTATTTGCTGAGACAGACCAGATACCCGCGATCATAGTCAATCACACACCAAACGACCTCAGAGGGATGATTGGCTCTGTGTTTGCATTCCTCCGTGCATACAAGGGAGCATTACGGGGCGATATGCTAATGATGCCGCCGTGGGAGAGGGCTTGGGGAGTCACCTGGACCGTGTTAATGTGTTCTTCGTTTTTACCTGCCTTCTGTAAATGTCTGCAGTCTCGAAATTTCTCTTTCTCTCTCTCTCTCTTTCCGTTATCTCACTTTCTCTGATTTTCTCTAACTTAAGCCTCCTTCATGTCTTCTTAATGTAATCTCCTTTCATCGTCCTCAGATTTATCTTCTTTAATCTTCTTCATAACCTTAACGTTATTCTCTAATTTAGTCCCCCTTTCTCTGTCTCCCTTAATCTTCCTTCATGGTCTTCACCCTTCTCTTCTCTAATTCATTTCTATCTTACTTCTCCGCCTATTCATCTTCCCCATCTTTCCTCCCCTGCACTTCTAATCTCCCCAGTCTCCGCCTCCTCCCCTCCCCCCACCCTTTACCTGCACATCCTACTTTCCCATCATCCTTCCCTACCTATTTTTCATTCCTTCATCCTCCTGTAACCTCTCCACTCTTCTACCCACCCAATTCCTCCACTCACTTTCATTTCTTATCTCCCAGTCTCCCTCTTCTCCCCATCGCCCTCCCCTCCACCTCTTCTTTCCAACTTTTCCATCACCCTTCTCCCCATCGTTTTTTTTTTCTTCATTATTCTCCCCTCTTATAAGCTTCTCACCCTTTTGCAATCCTTCTCTCTCCTCCCCTACACTTCTTATATCTCCTCCCACGTCCTTATCAGTCAGTCTTCCTCTTCTCCCATCCGGCCATCCCATTCTCCCTTCCTCTCCTCCTTCCTCTCCCTCTGTATCGTTCCTCGTACTCTCTTCAACCTTTTTCTACCTTCCTCATAATTCCCCTATCTTTATACACCTTATCTCTCCAATCTCTTCCTCAACCCATCTTCCTGCCCTCCTTCCTTATCTCCTACCATCACCCCCCCTCTCTATCTTTCATTTCTCATCTCTTAGTCTCCCTTTCGTCACTGATCATCCCCTTCACTTCTCCCCCTTCTCCTTCTCCTCTCGAACTTCCTAATTTCTTCTCCCCTTTCATTCCTTCATTTTCCTCTAAGTTTACCTTCCTTATCTCTCATCTCCCCCCTCCTCTTCCCTTCCTATCTCTTAATCTCCCTCTCCTCTCCATCTACCTCACTTCCTGTCCTCTCTTTTTCTTCTCCTTATTCTTCCGCATTTCTCTAAGTTCTCCACCCTCATTTATTTCTCGCTATGACTCCCTGTACCTCCCAGTCTCCCTCTCCTTCGTCCATCTTCTTTTAGCTCCCTCCCTTTTACCTCTCCCTCCTGACTTCCTCTCCACCTTTTCCTCCTCATTTTCATTCCTTCAATTTCCTCTAACTTCATCACCCTCCACATCTTTCCTCCCTCTTCACTTTCAGTATCTCAGTCTCCCTCTACTTCTCCCCTCCTCCTGTCTTTCTTCCTCCCTTCTTACTCATCACTCCACTCTTCTCTCCCTTCTCCACTATCCTCTCCATCACTTCCTCTATCTCAGTCTCCCTCTTCTCCCTCGCCCCAACAAAACACCCCTCGGCAGATGCTTGGCTGTTTTTCCGATGCCACAGCGATAATTACCACAATCCGCTTCCCCCCACCCAAGGACGCATCCGCCACACTTCTTTTATTTACCGTACGGATTTCGGAGGAAGTCTTCAATACCAGACGTAAACCGGTTCTTTGTTTAATACCTGACATAACCGGTTCTCTGTTTACCGTAAGATTTTGGGAGGAAGTTTAATACCTGAAACAGCTGAGTCTTAATAAAAAAAAAAACTGAAATATATCGGTTCTTACTTAAATTCCAGATATAAACCAGGTCTATCAAATACCAGATATATATCACTCCTCTAAATACCTTGAGAGTTGGAGAGAAGTTGTTAACATACACCTGGCGTACATCTGGAACTGACTGGACATAAAACCAACACAGAATGCCTAACTCTTCATGCATACCAAAGTTAACCACTTATATTTCTGGTTGGACACTCGACACTGTAATGGTCCTAGTTAAAGTACTTTTATAATTCTTTTCTTCCTAACGCCTGACAGCTATTTTTTTTAGCATTGGGGAAAAATTTGGCAGAGAGAGAAAGTTAAATTCTTCAGCTCGACAGGGTATCTTAAGGAAAAAAAAAAATCGCTTGGTAGGAGCAGAAAAATATCATGTACTAAGGACTTCTTGGGGTTAAAAGGGTTAATGGTTATTCTCTGTGTTTAGTTTCGTGCTTATAGGGATCCTTGTAAGGTGAAATCAGCATCCACCGCCTTTTTCGGCAGTTTGGCAGAGGGTGGAAGGCCAAGGCAAACACATATATCTAAAACTGCAGTATTCTATTCTCCAGCACCTTTGTACCAGATGGTTGGGATTTACTGAATTGCTTGAAAATTTACTCGATTTTTCGTGTGACGAGAACCAGATATTGTCAAACTGATATTATAAGTCTTTTTGTAATGTTGTCTTAATTACATATGGAACCAGTAAAAATATTTATCATCATCATCATCATCACCACTCCCACCCTCAATCTCTCCCATCTCATGCATAAGATGAAAAATGGGTTAGAATGATGATGATGAAATAAACAAATGTTTTTTATATTTAGTTAAGAAAAATTATCGCGTACATGAGAGAGAGAGAGAGAGAGAGAGAGAGAGAGAGAGAGAGAGAGAGAGAGAGAGAGAGAGAGAGAGAAATCCTGTTTAATCTACGTACGCCAACGCAGTCTCTTATAGCTTGCCTTCTAATATTTCTTTATATATACTTTTTTTTTCCTTTTCTGTCACCTCATTTCCTCTCATTTCTTCCTCACTTTTCACTTCCATGTTTACTTAATTCCCCTTTCTTTATCTCCTAGTCCTACCTGTCCCTTCCATTCTCTCTCTTTTCTTTCCCCTTTACCTTTCTTTCATTCTTCTTATCTTCTGTCTCATTCCCTTTCTCTGTTCCCTTTCCTTTTCATTCCCTCTCCTTCCCCATTCCTTTCCTTTCCCTTCTCTTCTTTTCCCTTCCATTCCTTTCCTTTCCTTTCCTTTCACTTTTCTTGTTCTTATTTCTCTTCCCTTCTCTCCTCTTCCCTCCCCTCCCTTTCCTTCACTTTCCTTTTTCCCTTTCCTTCTTTTCTGTTTTTTCATTCTTTTTCCTTCCCTCCCTTTCCTTCCCTTCCTTCCGCCACTGTCAACCTTCACGATATCATTCTCCCCAATACAATAGCCAATATCTTCAACCTTAACCCTTCTCATCCCACAACACACTACTCTCTCTCTCTCTCTCTCTCTCTCTCTCTCTCTCTCTCTCTCTCTCACTCTCTCCATATACCTACCTATCTACCTACCTACCTATGTACCTGTCTATCGATCTGTATTATTGAATGCCCTGTAACTTCAACCTTAATCTCTCTCATCCCACAGCACAGTACTACTATCTGTTCATTTATCTATTACCAGTCAATCAGTCAGTTAACTTCTCTCTCCATCAGTCTATCTATCCATTGCCAGAAGCCTAGCCTAATCCCAAAGTTCATCCAGGCTCTTCTATCGCTACCTGATCTCCACTCTCTCCTCCCAGTCTGAGCTGCCCTCCCCCATGCACGCTTTCACTTAGCCATTCCATCTCATTCTCGGTCTCCTTCTCCTTCTCCCACCAACACCATCAACAATTATTTTCCCCTCCATCTTACCAGTATCACCCACCCTCCCTCATGCACGCTTCCACTCAGCCATTCCACCTCATCCTCGGTCTCCCTCTCCTCCTGCTTCAATTAAGTGTGGATAATATAGGCTATACTTTTCTACACACAGCACCAACATCTTCACAGTACCATTTTTATTTCTGTATTCTTGTAACCATCAGGCAGTATTATTCAGATGCAATACAACCCCGTAAAAAGTATATAAGGAAAAACACATCGCAAAAATGAAGAAAAAAAGGAATGGGTATAAAATAATAAGCTAAAAATAGAAGAATAAAAAAAAAAAACTCTTAGTAGGCTTTGGGAAACCTTGTACTGAAGCGACTAAGGAGGAGGGTTGAGGTGACAATGAAGTAACGAAGCAAGGGATAAGGAAATATATACAAAAGAAGGAAAAGACACAGAGAAGGAAAGACAATTGCCAACTCAGGAATTAGGACACAGGGAAAAATGAAAATCGAAGGATGATAAAAAAATATATATATACATTCAGAGAGAAGAATGAACAATTATGAACACTTCAAGTTCAACAAAATGGAATAAGGGCAAAGGGGAAAATCTACACACCAAAAGATAAGAAAAAAAAAAACACTTATATGACACGGATCAGAAAAGGCAATTATAAACACTTCAAGTTCACGAAAATGGCTCCACATCAGGAAATGGGACCCTTACCCGCTAATAACTGTCTTTTCCAACCTTGATCACGAAAAAATGTCAATGCCACTTATCGGACCAATATCGAGACTTAATATTGTTTTGCCGCTACGAAATAAAAATAGGAAGGAGAAAAATATTACGAAAGGTTTCCTGCGCGATTTCGGGAGTGAGAGAAAAATAGTATACACTTGCGGTTTCCTGCGCGATTTCTGAGTCTGTACGAAAACCAGTCTTGATTTTCGTTGACGTTCCAATATTCTATTCGCCCAAAAAGGTGGATGTATCTTTTAAAGCTTTTTATATTTTCTTCTCCCTTCGCATCATCGCGTTGACCCACTAACCTTGGCCCCTGATGCAACGTCAGATACCTAAAAGTGAAAACATGGGAGTGAGAGTCAACTGAAAAGGCCAATAAACAACTCTGGAGTGTTTAGTTCAGTGTGTCATTAATCTCGGAGGCCATTATTCTCGTTTTCTGTCATGTGTTACTTTTCTTTACTTCCGACCTCAGTAATTTTTCCGATAATATTTTCCCTCTCCTTCATGGGTGTTGCGAGGCCTCAATATTTATGTGTATGTGACAGCTTTCTGCTCTGTTTATAAATGCCGCCACTGCCTCCGCCATCACTAAACAGCGGGGGGTCCTACGCTTCTGCAACACACTGCCCATTCTCTATGACAAAAGAAGTGTTGAAAACGAAAATCGCGCACGCCAAAACAACGAAGATTGCGACATACCTGAAGGCTTTAAAATTTACACACACACACACACACACACACACGTCAAGACTTTATTTTTACCCGTAACGTGGAGTGATGTAGATGGCGCGCAGCGAGGACTGTTCTTTCTCCCTTGATAAACGTTGGGTATATTTTGAAAACATCATAAATCTCGGCTCCGGGAAAACGACTGACAGAAGATCAAGCGAGATTCTGTTTAATTCCCGCCAGATAAACTCTTAAGAATATACACTCAGCGTATGCTAACAAATTTCTAGATAATAAGTAGAGATTTGAGATGAGCATACTCTTAAATATATGTCTGGTGTTAAAACTATGTACATAATAAACAGGAAATTGAGGTGTGAGGGCAAAAAATTGTTGGTGACACGTGCAATAAATGCTAATAAATCCGTGTAAAAACAATAGTGAGATCTCAGAGGAAAAAAAATATATATTGATTATGCGTCCCGTGTGTCAATAAATATGTTGATGATAAAAATGATGAGGTATGAAGGGATTTTTTTTTGTCAAGTCCAAAGGTAAATTTATAGACACGATGGTAAGTATTCAGGCTAGGGTGAATATATTTCAAAGACGGGCCAAATATATATGAAAAATATGTATGAAAACAATAAACACTAAGGGGTTTGAGACCATTTTTCAATATAATTCCATTACGTATTAACCCGTTTACCACGAGAAGTGTTTTAGCATTAAGAATAAAATAAATACATGACTGGCGTATATTTCCTTTTAATCTTGCTATTTTCAGGCAATTTCATCAAGTTTTGGAGATTTTTTTTTTTTTTTCCAGATTTGTGAGTTACAAGTGGCCTTCATTAGGCCCTTTACTGCACGCGATTTCCCCCGAGCTGAATAAAATCGTCTGTGGATGGTAAGAATAAATCTTTAAAATAGCCTATACGTCAATGAACTGAAGGGGTTAACTCCCTCAGTTTGACGGCGTATTTATTTCTCTGTATACTTGCTATGTCCAGACGATTTTATTCAGCTTCGGGGAGATTTTTCGAACTGGAGGCATTAGATTTGGCTTTCATTAACCCCATCAGTACTAAAGATTTCTCGCAAGCTAGATAAAATCGTCTGGACAGCAAGAATAACATTGAAAAAACACATCGTCGTAGTAGTGAATGGGTTAATGGGGAGTATTCATAGTCCTTTCATTAAGACCAGTTTTTCCTGAGCGAATAATAGCGTTCGGAGGCAGCAATAAATGAATAAATGAAATAAAGAATAAATAAAAATAAATAAATCAATATAGAAAAAAAAATTGTATACACCGTGCGTAAAAATAAAATCCAAGAGGAATTTATTGCCGAGATACGTCAACGATGCGCTCATGGATATATACATTATTGTGAAAATGTGGCTTAACGAACGTGGATATGTAAATTATTATAAAAACGTTGCTCAAAGAATCTATTGTTGGGGAAAATATCTGCGGCATAACTTCAGGAGACGTGATCAGTATGGGTTAAATCATCTGCAAACGAGGAAGTATATCTCGTTTAATTTTTGCTGCCTTCTGACGACTTTGCACAGCCTTGAGGAGACTTTTCAGACTGGAGGGCTTAGATACAGCCTTCAGTAACCCCTTCACCCCTAAGACGCTCTCCTAAGCTGGATAAAACGGCCAGGTAGCAGCAAGAAGTAAATACGAGGGATGGGCTGATGGGGTTCACACTCTGAGGCTCCTATGACTCTCTCACAGCTGAATAAAATCGTCTGGCGTTGGCGGGAATAAAATACATGAGTTGTCCCTATGAAAGAGTTAATAT
>JAGKTI010013763.1:0-22583 GCA_018397915.1 Birgus latro
GTGATGAGTAAGGATGGAAGTCTGGAGGGTGAAGTGCTCGAAAGGGTACAGCAGGGAAGGAAGGTTGCTGGTTTGTTAAAAGCAGTGATAAGAAACAGGGAAGTGAGCATGGAAGTGAAAAGGTTGTTACATGACAGTATTGTGATACCAACTCTGACATATGGAAGTGAAGCTTGGACCCTGTTGGAAGGACTGAAATCAAGAGTGAGAGCAGTGGAAATGAGTTATTTGAGAGGAGCATGTGGAGTCACATGGAGAGACAGACTAACAAATGAGGAAGTGAAGGAGCGTTGTGGTGTGGTTGAGGATGTGATGGGAAGCGTTAGGAGAAGCATGTTAAGGTGGTTTGGGCATGTGGAGAGGATGGAGAGTGAAAGACTGACAAGGAGAGTGTATGTGAGTGAGGTGGAGGGGGAGGCCGAGGATGAGATGGAGGGATGGAATGGAGAGGTATATGAGAGAGGGGGGTGTGAGTTGGGAGCGTGGTAGTGAAATGGCAGGGGACAGAGTGACATGGAGGCGATTTGTGTGTGGCCACCCCGTGCGGGATTGAGGCGTCTGGCAATAGACAGATAGTGCCATAAAGGGTAAGTTCTACACTGCAGCAACCTATGGCGTTTCTAAAATACCAGCACCGGGAAGACCAGCACCAAGGGGAGACCACAGGGAGGCGCGGAAAGGGCCCGAGCAAGACGGGCATACGTACCCCGCCACCATGCAAACCTCTTCCCCTAAACGGAGCCCACGGGAGATACACCGTCCCGCTGCATTACCCTCTGGACCAGCACTCGCCAGGATCGGGGTGGGACTTATTTCTCAACAGTCCGAAGTAGGACCGAGACGACGGCCACTATACTCGTTGGGGAGAGGACGGCCACTGCACTCCTCTCACCTGCTACCCCCTGCAGGACCGTGGTGGCATATACTGTACCCCCTGGGGAACGAATGGCCACTGTCCTTCCCTCACCTGCAGCCTCTGCTTGGAGCAGGACCATGGCAACGTCCACTGTACTCACCGGGGAGAGGGGAGAGGACGGCCACTGAACTCCTCTCACCTGCTGTCCCAGGCCAAGGCAGAACTGTGGCGGCGTCCACTGCCCCCGTCGGGGAGGGAACAGCCACTGTCCTTCCCTCATCTGCCGTCCCCACAGGGAGCAGGACTGCGACGATGTCCACTGTGCTCACCGGGGAGAGGACAGCCATTGTCCTCCTCTTGCCTGTCTTCCCAGGGCCAAGCAGAACCGTGGCGGTGCCCACTGTGCCCGTCGGGGAGGGAACGACCACTGTCCTTCCCTCATCTGCCGTCCCCACAGGGAGCAGGACCGTGGCGACATCCACTACACTCAGCAGGGAGGGGGCAGCCACTGTCCTTCTCTCACCTGCAGTCCTAGGGTCCAGCGGAACTGCAGCGGCACCCACTGTGCCCGTTTGGGAGGGAACAGCCACTGTCCTTCCCTCATCCACTACCCCTGCGATGCCCAACAAGGGTAACGCCCCTTGCTCGCCTCACCCCTCCAGAGACCGAGTGGGACGTCCCTCTCGCTCTCCCTACAGAGCTAGCCCCCCAGCGGAGTTGCAGCTGGAGAGGATCTGGAGCAGCCCCATAGCCAGCGCCCCTACGTTGCCCCTCGCTGCCAGACTCCCAGTGGAGGAGATGCCACAGGCAGCCCCTGACGGCCTCCCGACCAAAGCAAGGCTGAAGCCCCCAGCCATTCAGTGGCGCCCCTAGGACTTACGGACGAGGCCTTCCCAGCCCAGCCGACGAGCAGTCCTCCTCAGTCCTCCTCCAGGAGCATGCGCAAGGAAACGCACCTGCTTGCCCTGTTCGGCCCCAATCCTGAGGGCTGACGCACCCACCGAGACCCCATCAGGGAAAGGCCTCCCTCTACACCACCCAGCATCCCACGCCGAACGACCCGGCCCCCGACGGTGGTCTCGTGCGTGCCGCCTGAGAGAGAGCATGCCCGACGAGACCCCTGGACGACACCTCCAGCTATCCAGTCACCTTTAGCCCAACTCGGGTCCTCTGTGTCCTTATTACTGTATTTAGTCTGTTTATTGTATTGAGTCTAGCACTGTGTATCTTTGTGTCAATATGAATGTAAGGTTGGTTGACCTGTGTTTCTGAGCCCTGTCCCTCTAGTTGCATGCAGCATGCCCTAGACCTGGGGAACCCCAGATCAGTCGCTCGTACTCAGGGAGCAAGAAGTTGAGCCCAGAGCACGTAGCATAACAATTTCATACTCATTGGCTAAATACACCCCATTTAATTCGTTGAACTAGGCAGAAAAAATAAAAATCCAAATACGTGTTTGTATTATAAGCTATGAGTGCGAGTGTTTCAATATGGCGGCCAAAGTCACACGCTCGCGGCGGAGATAGCCTCTCCCCACTACAGAGCTCAGTGGTTTGTACGGGGTTTCAATTCCATGGTAAACAAAACAAGTGACGTCAAAATATCATCGTTTGTGTCCACTCACTCACTTTGAGTATCCAAGTAATCGAGATCCACAAACCCACAAATGATGGACGTCCATGCACGTCAAGAAGGAGGTATGTATTGTAGGTTACATGTCTGTACTTTTACAGCCTTTGGTAACTTTACCAGTATTGAGGTAATCGAGGTCCACAAACCCACAAAAGATGGACGTCCATGCACGTCAAGGAGGAGGTATATATTGTAGGTTACGTGTCTGTACTTATACAGCCTTTGGTAACTTTACCAGTATTGGTGTTTCAAAGATTTTGTGGTAGACTTAGCCACTCGGGTGCCGCACTTAGTCTCATGTTCTTTATGGAAGTAATTTTAGTACTTTATGCAGCACAGATAACTCCTTGTTGACTTTGTGGTAGGTGATGGCTACCATCATACACCCACTTATTGATGTATACTTCTTCCTTCACATATAACATTCCCTTTTTGTGTCCTCTCATCCTGTTTCTCCCATCTTTCCTGTCTCCATTAATTACTGTTCTTTCCTTTTCAGGTGATTTTATATTGAGTGTCAGGCCTAATCATTTCCTGTAAGCCAGGAAATCATTAACAATGCTGGGTCATAATGGTAAATTTGCCTTTTGGGACAACAGCTCTTTGGAAGATGAAATAATATTTTTACAATGGTCTTTGTTGTGTGTCAGATGAATCTGCCGTTCATTTCTAATGGAATTAAGTAGTTTCTTAGACATGATTTCAAACCCCCATTAATCTTAAAACCCCTCTAAAGTGGGAAGGACTTTGAAGATCAAGGAAAATGAGTGGTTAAATGATTAGAAACTGCTAATTTCTGGTAGGAGTGAAGCTGAAAATTTGTCCGAAACAAGAACCATCAGAAAAACATAAATTTTGTCGACCTAAAATCACTTATGAAAAAAATTAAAATGACCAAACCAAAAGTTATACAGTATAACCAAACCTAAACTAACCCAAAGTAGCTGGAGGTGTTGTCCAAAAGCACAATAGTACCGTGGTTTAACATAACTAAGCCATATGTATTCCTTCCGTCACACGTGAGTTGGCGAAAAGTTAGTGTCTATCTATCTATCTATTGCCAGACGCCTCAATCCCGAACGGGGTGGCCACAAACAAATCGCCTCCATGTCACTCTGTCCCCTGCCATTTCACTACCACGCTCCCAACTCACACCCCCCTCTCATATACCTCTCCACTCCATCCCTCCATCTCATCCTCGGCCTCCCCCTCCCTCTCGCCCCCTCCACCTCACTCACATACACTCTCCTCATCAATCTTTCACTCTCCATCCTCTCCACATGCCCAAACCACCTTAACGTGTTTCTCCTAATGCTTCCCATCACGTCCTCAACCACACCACAACACTCCTTCACTTCCTCATTTGTTAGTCTGTCCCTCCATGTGACTCCACATGCTACTCTCAAATAACTCATTTCCACTGCTCCCACTCTTGTCTTCTGTCCTTCCAACAGGGTCCAAGCTTCACTTCCATATGTCAGAGTTGGTATCACAATACTGTCATGTAACAACTTTTTCACTTCCATGCTCACCTCCCTGTTTCTTATCACTGCTTTCAACGAACCAGCAACCTTCCTTCCCTGCTGTACCCTTTCGAGCACTTCACCCTCCAGTTAGAGACCATAAAACCACTACAGTAGCTATAAGACAGACATCGATGCCTTATGGGATTGTAATGTCTGGTTGTAGGTTGATAGAATAGATTTAGACTACAACACGAACAGTAAACTCTTAATTGTCCGTTGTAATTCAGCCAGGCCCTACGCCAAATACAGGAAAGTGAAACGCTGGATATTGCATACCAGTAGTACTCTTACCTCCCATTGGCTCAAGAATTGACATTGAGCAGGATATTGTGCTACTGTCCGTCTTGACCTTCTATCGTAAAAACTTTCCCATTAGTAAAAGATGAAATCTAGCATAAAATACAATAAAATAATGATACAGTACAGTAATACAGCCAGTTGGCTACCGATTACAAGCTGGTTGATACGCCATATATTTCATAGAACCTCCTGTCACTTTCCTGTTTCGGTGTCGGGGTTTGCATTATTTTGCCAGATATTGCTATGACAGAGCTGAGCCTGCAGTGCTGGATATTGCTATCTATCTATCTATCTATTGCCAGACGCCTCAATCCCGCACGGGGTGGCCACAAACAAATCGCCTCCATGTCATTCTGTCCCCTGCCATATCACTACCACGCTTCCAACTCACACCCCCCTCTCTCATATACCTCTCCACTCCATCCCTCCATCTCATCCTCGGCCTCCCCCTCCCTCTCGCCCCCTCCACCTCACTCACATACACTCTCCTTGTCAGTCTTTCACTCTCCATCCTCTCCACATGCCCAAACCACCTTAACGTGCTTCTCCTAACGCTTCCCATCACATCCTCAACCACACCACAATGCTCCTTCACTTCCTCATTTGTTAGTCTGTCTCTCCATGTGACTCCACATGCTCCTCTCAAATAACTCATTTCCACTGCTCTCACTCTCGACTTCTGTCCTTCCAACAGGGTCCAAGCTTCACTTCCATATGTCAGAGTTGGTATCACAATACTGTCATGTAACAACTTTTTCACTTCCATGCTCACTTCCCTGTTTCTTATCACTGCTTTTAACGAACCAGCAACCTTCCTTCTCTGCTGCACCCTTTCGAGCACTTCACCCTCCAGACTTCCATCCTTACTCATCACACTGCCCAAATACTTAAATTCACTCACATTCCCCATATCCTTCCCATCCAATCTCACTGTACATTCACTGGCTTCACTTCTCTCAAAGACCATCACTTTACTCTTCCCTACATTCACCTTTAGATTCCATTTCTTACACACTCTCCCAAACTCATCTACCAAGCCTTGCAGCTCCCCTTCATCTTCGCTCAACAACACAGTATCATCTGCAAACAACAGTACAGGGAGTTTCCAAACACTGCCCTCTCTCACTAGGGCCGGTCCAACATCCACTGCCCGACCTTGTATCTCTTTTATAACCCCATCCATATACAGATTGAACAACCATGGAGACATGACACATCCTTGTTTCAATCCAACCTTCAAATGGAAAGATTCACTCAGTTTGCCATCCACACGCACTGCAGCCTTAGCACCCTCATACATACTCTTCACTGCCTTCAACAACTTCCCATCCACTCCATATATTCTTAATATTGCAACAACGGATAATTGAGAGTTTATTATTGAACACACACAAAAAAAAGTACCTATTTTAGAGTTCCTGTGGACAAACTGCAGGAGAGCTCCCACTAATAAATGATTACAGCATAATGTTATGACGGATTAACATTTGTTTTATATTTGTTAGTGGTAGGTGTGGCGACCATCGTCCACTCACTTGATGTAGTGCTGCCTACTTCTTCCTTAGCCTTTATCATTCTTTTTCTGTGCCTGCCCTCCTCTCTTCTTATTTCTATCATCTTTCGTGTCACTTCTTATTGCTTTTCTTTCCTTTACAGGTGGCTTTACATTGAGTGACAAGCCAAATGGTTTCCTGTAAGCCAAGAAACCATTTACAGCGCTGGGTGGTAACCACATAACTAAACTATACGTGTTCCCTCCATGTCAGCAAGTGGGTTGGTGGAGGGTTAGTGCCCCTCCCCATAAAACAAGTAACTCAAAGTCAAATGGCCACCCCTTATGGGATTATGGCATCTGGCAATAGTTACTTAGTTAGTTATATTTGTTGATTCATTGATGGTACCCGGAGGAAAAACATTGTTACTAAAAATTGTATTTTTCTTTTATTACCCGCAAATTCTGAAAAAATGACATAATTCTAAGGAATACCATTTAGGTTTGTCGACATTGGCAGTGGCATCCTACAGATGGCATTGGGCTGACTGGGACCCTAAACTCACTCGTCCCCAAACTGTTCGAGTTAGTTAGGTTAGGCTGAATTAGGGACAAACTGCAGGAGAGCTCCCATCAACAAATGATCAAAAATTTTTAAAGTGATTATCTTTCATAATTATTTAAAATATTTAGATTCTGTAAAAATATCATTTATGTGACTAAAGATCGTATAATTCATTCCAAACACCCAAATTCTGTGAAAATAACATGTTACGCAAGAGCATGAGGTTAAGTTTGTTGACATTGGTGGTTGCAAGTGGCAGAGGGCAGCGGGTTGATTCTGACCTGAAACTCATTAGTCCCCAAATCATTCAGCTTAGGATGGGTTAAATTATGTTAGGTTTGGTTGGATTATGTTAGGTTAAGTTGTGTTAGGTTATGTTAGGCCATATTAATTTGGGTTAAGTGGGACTATTAGTGACGGATTGACTGTGGCACCAAATCAACCTAAAAGTCCAACATGGCGGGTGTCCCCTTGCCACAGGTTGCACGTAAAACTGGTGGGATTATAGTTGATATCTTCAAAACTATGCCATTCTGCAACTTTTTAAAGCTATCACAGTGATAATTATGTTATAGTCTATTGAGAAAAAATACAGTTGTAAGTTTTATGCATGGATACTCTCCTGCAGTTTCATCTGATTTAGGTTAGGATGACTTGTATTAGGTTAGGTTAGGTTAATAGAGACAAACAATTAGCTAGTGATGGATTTACTTTGGATCCAAATCAACTAGAAACTCTGACATTGTGGGTGGCTGCTTGCCACAGTTTGCATGTACAACTGATGAGGTTGTATAGGTGATATCTTCAAAATTACCTATTTCTGCAACTTTTTAAAGCTATCACAATGATAATTACGCTATAATTTATTGAGAAAATATTGAGATGGAGTGCAGAGGTAGTTATTTTATTTATTTATTTTTTTTTTATGTGTCCGACTCTGGGCATAGGCTTCACAGCCTGCTATCAAGGCCCAGTCGTCCTCCAACAATCTACATGTCACCACTTCGGCGCTTAACACCCACCGTCCATATTGAATACATGCTAGGGCTGTCTCGTACAGGACTGGTGTATTGGTATTAGCGGGGTCATTTTTACGACATGTCGGCGGGTCTTCTGGTAGATCAGTAAAGCCTGATTTAATGAAATTCAAATCCTTAAACTGTTCCCTGCACCAGCCAACTCTCTACCGATCGAGCTACCGCCTCCCCTATGATAGAGGAGGGTGTGGTGAGCTGAGGGGAGGGCAGTGACATGGCATGGGACAGGGCAACATGGAGGCGATTTGTTTGTGGCCACCCTGTACGGGATTACGGCATCTGGCAGTAGATGGTAAATTTAATGCATGGGAGCTTTCGTGCACTTTCATCATATTTTCTGCTTGTGGGTTTGATGGATGCAGCCAAAACAACAGCCCAGTGTCCTTCTGATGCAGACTGATTAAGGCCTCAGATTAGATGTAGGGGAGCTGCTTAGTTTTACAGATCTATTTAAGGGTATTTAAGAAAGCTGCCAGGATGCCCAAGGGAGGTTGTTTTTGACGATCTCGCCAGCCTAATCAAACTGGGAGACTGCCCCTGAGACCTCCTGTGATTTTCGACACTTTGCCATTTTAGATAATGCTTAGGAAATTCCCTTTTGACAGTTAATAGATCCCATCTTCGATTGACTCTTTTATTTCCAGTGTAAGTAGTTGTCGCAAATGAACAGTAATCATAGTACAGTAATTGACTATTTAATATGACCTTCACCTGTGGAGAGGGACAGATGGAGAGGTGATGGCAGGCATGCAAGACAGATATGCCGACTAATCAGATTGAAACAGGGTAGCCTGTGGGAGCGTGTTTCGATCATCTGACACATAAGCTTCTTCATGGGGATGTTATGTTCAGACAGGAAACCCTGTTACCTATGGTGTGTTTATTTTCAGAGCTAGAGGCAGGGCACAAGCTCCATTGCCCACAGGTGAGGCAGAGTGCTCTGCCATGGATGTAATCCCTTAATCCAACACCACTTAATAGATGGGATAGAGATAGCTCATGGACACCAGTCTTGGACAGTCAGTCCCTCAGCTGTATGCGCATGGAGTAGAAGCGTGGGCAGAATACACTAACATAATCGGTCACGTGGCACTTGCCTAAGCAGCCACGCCTCCTCAACTGTGAATATGAAATCAGTTCATAAATGGCTGGCAGATGTGGTGGTTGTTCTTACAATTACTGTATTGGGCATTTGCGGAGAAATTTTTCCAAGATGATGCAGCCATTGATTTGTTACAGTATATCATGGTCTTTTACCAAGACTTGACTGTCCTAACTGTACACTACCATGAAATTACAGAAAAGACAAACATTTGTGGTAATGTGCATGCTAGACAACCTTTAAGAAGGTATGATTTCAGTGAGTTGAAACGTAGGCATGAACTCGATGAAGTGCTTCATGTTATTGAAGGGGGGGGTCTGGGGGTGCAGCCCCCATGTTAGGATAATGTTTTTTTCTAGTATTGTTTTATGATTCACTCAACTTTTGCCTTCATTTTTATCCAAAAACAATCAGTAAGGTACAGTTTATGCATTTTGAAGGTTAGGTTGAATGTGATTAGGTGGTGGTTTGTCAGGGGGTCTGGTGGCTGAAGCCCCTCAGTTAGGATAACATTGATTTTTCTGGTATTTTTTGTTGCAACTGACATTTGTACAATCATTTTCTTTGGAAATTAACCCTTTAAGTTGTGTGCCTCCACCCAAATCCACAATTCCCCACCAGTTCCTGGTTATTGTCAGATGGGAGGGAGCATAACTGCGAAACAGTTGATTTGCGACGTTTCTGAAGGTTAAATTTGATTAATTCACAACAAAAACCATCATAAAAACATAGGCATAATTAAAATCCATGGTTGTCCAAAATGGTAAATTGATCATGATTAACCACCAAGGATTGCCACTAAACCTAACTTTGGAAACCCCCAATTCCTGTCAGACCAAAACTTCTAACCTAATCTATCCTAGTCAGCATATGCAAGACTCATATGAATAGGCAGTACGGAAGACCTGTGGCCATGTGGTAAAATATGTGTATAGCAAGGAACTTTACCCTTTCCTAGAGTAGAACTATACAGTCATGTTTACTATGGTGCGTGCTTCTATGGCACGATTTTCTATGATACGGCAAGGTGCCAGAACCAAATAAACAAACCACGCGCATAAACCATACCCATGGTGCGGGTGCGGCAAGGTTTGAAACGCGCGGGCAAATTACCCTGGTGGTCGGTGTGCTCCCCTGTTTGTAAACAAAGAAGATGGCGACCACTTCAACTCCATACTACAAGTGCTCCAACTGTGGACTTTTTTCTATCTTATGAGGAGGTTACACGTCACCAAATTCATTGTGCTAATGAAACTTTAAAGATTCGTTGGGTATTGTGACTAGTTTATAGGTTTGTTCGTAAAACCGCTATGAACGGATTAGTGACGAATCACCTATCGCTGAGCTAAGATTAAGTATAATGCCTCCCATCATTATCATCATCACATATATAAGATTGATTATTAATGTGTTAAAGGTGAGTTTTGTTGACACTTGAGCATACAAACTTTATAAAACTTCTTCAGTCAGTGCTTGACCAGGCAGCCTGAATGTTTTGGTTGGTCAGCTGATCTGCTTAGCTTTTTTTTCGCTCGATCTGCAGCGCGTGATGTTGCCCAAGTAGACACAAGGCTGATCACCCTCCCGTTTTTTGTGCCAGTTTTTTTAGATGTAATACTGTACGTGCATTGACTGATTGCCTGATTGTGTGTGTGTGTAAAGTGAGGAAAAATGGATAGAAGTGGGGTGAAAAGGGGGACTTTGGCCGAAGGTCCAGAACCAAATACCATTTTTCCCATAGGTTTAGTTACTTCTATGGCACGGGCGTGGTCCAGAACCAGTTAGCCGCGCCTTAGGCGACTTGATTGTAGTAGTTAAATTCGGTTGCTGTCAAGGTTGGCTCCTCCCTCTGCCTTATAGCCTAGATCTTTATTCATAGCATTTCTCTTTGGCTGAATATGTCAGATTAACTCAGAACAAAATCAAGGAGAACTACTAACAGATTCTGAAACATTCACAACAAGAATTTTTGTTTAATCATGCTGTAGTATTGATTTCTGATTCAAACTTTGCAAAATTAACGTAAACAAACCACAGTAATTTACCCCAATTATCAAAGTTGTGGAACTTCTATTGTAAAAGTTGCAGAAACATACTTCGGGGAAATATATTCAGCCCACACTCTTCTTGATTTTTTTTTTTTTTCAAATATATATCTACATTTTCTTCCTTCAGAAATCACTAGTTTTTGAGATAAGCCCTACCCCCAACTCCTATTTCTTAACCCCTGGTGGCTTGATTTTTTGTAAGGTAGTTTACCTCCCGTTGATCATTGTGTTATAACCATCGTAAATTGTACCTCAGATGAGGCTTGCAGCTTGGCCCATACAGACCTTCATTGGACCTTTTATGAGGTCTGCAGCTTGGCAAGGGTTAATGGTGGAATACTCAGAGGCAAGTGAAATAAAACAAACCATTTTAGGCACCTACCTTCATCCCAGTTTGCCTAACTTTGATCTGTGCAATTTAGCCCAAACCAAGGTGTATTCAATCCTTACTGTAATTGTTGATCTCACAGTTAGAGTTATCATCCAGTACACCATAAGACGCTATGTTTTGTAGTCTAACAGACTACAGCTGCTTCTGTGTTGTTGGGTTGTGCTGCCCAGTCTGTTTGGTCAAGCAGACTCATCAACCACAGGCAAACAACTGCCTCTGCAGGCCATCCTGTGAAGTGAACCGATGTTCCCAAGTGACAAACAGCGACGAGGCATGGGGATTAGTGTAGAAGTTTGGCTCCTAGGTGGATGCCACATTTGGATTTCCAAAATGTTAACAGGGACACCGTAGTAGGTTCCATGTCACCCCAGTATTTGGCTGCATGGTTATCACCCACCGCTGCAATTGGTTTCCTGAGGTGCAGGAAATCATTTGGCCTTTCACTGAGTGTTAAGCCACCTGAAGTGGAAAGAAGAGTAATAAATAATGCCAGGAAGCCTGGGATAAATAGGAAGAGAGGAGGACAGACACAGGAGAAGAATGAGTAACATGAAGGAAAAAGTTGCCAGCACTAGATCAAGTGAGTGGATGATGGGTACCCTGCCTACCACCATCTGCTTCCGTGTACAGTACTGTATTAGCTACCCTTTATATACGAATGCAGCATCTCTTTTAATATTGATTTCCAGTGGAAATGTCATAGAAGATTACATGTTTATTTAAGTAATATTCTGTATGATGGAGTTTTTTGTATCAGTGGGGTAATATCAGCAGCTTGATTTTTTTTTTCTGCAAAAACAAAGGAATACTTTCCAGATGTTTTTTCCTAATAATGACAGTTTTCCTTATGACGAAAGTCTTCACTTGAAATAAGTTTTCAGGTCATTATGTTGTGGACGGTTTACTAGACAAAAAAAAATGTGGGAGACGTTCCAATGACCGATAATTGTGCTGTGGCACCCAGACAGCCCACTTGGATCAAACTTTTATACCTTCTGCATATCTGGATTCTATAACGTACCTTTTGTCCATTAACAGCTAGCTAATATGTGGTAATATAGGCACTTACTAGCCTTGTGCCAAAGTAGGGCAATATTGACATACTGTACCTGGTGGGGTAATAACAGCTTTAGTTTAAAAATAGGCACTTACTAGCCTTGTGCCAAAGTAGGGCAATATTGACATACTGTACCTGGTGGGGTAATAACGGCTTTAGTTTAAATATAGTAGTAGACTCTCAATTATCCATTGTCGCAATATCTGACTCGATGTACTATCCAGTGTTGCTGGCTCGGCTCCATTAATGCAATATCTGGTGTTAAAACTGGATGTAATTGTCAGTTCTGTGCAATATCCGGCATCGAGGTGTATTAACCAGCTTGTAAACAGTAGCCAGGTGGCACTGTATTACTATATTTTATCATTACTTTACTGTCTTTTATGCTTAATTTTCACCTTTTACTCATGAGAAAGCTTTTAGGACAGAAAGTTGAGATGGATAATAATGCAATATCCGGCTCAGTGCTGAATATTGAGCCGATGGGGGTACTATGCAATGTCCGGCATTGGGCTTGGCTGAATTATGCTGGATAATTGAGAGTAATGGATTTCTGCCTGTGGGAACTAAATTAAGTGCTCATGAGTGATTATTACTACAGTAATCCCTTGATTACCTAATAGAACCAAAGGTATGTCCAGAGTGTGGATCCATCCAGATAATGGACTTCTTCCCTGGCCCCCCTTCGTACATAATGTAACTTTGAAAGCCATTGTAAAAGAGCACTACAGTACATTGTACAACACTTGTTCCTCATGTTTAACACTATCTGGTCAAGCAAACCTATAAACTACAGCCAAGCAATTACCATGGTCAGGCATGGAAATAATACAGTAAAACCTCAATATAGCGGACTTCAATAGACCGGAATTCGCTTTTATTGGACTCGAGGAGCTACCGGACTAAATTCCTACATATCGGAAAAAGTCTGATAAAGCCAAAAGCAGTCCGGACTGCCTGACCACTTCAGCTATGTTCTCCACAATTAGGTTTAGTAAGACATGTTTATCAATGTACAGATCAGTAATATTATATATATTATACCATTTGATTAATGTAGTCAAGTTAGAACACAGTACAGTACCACAGTGGTAGTCAAAACAGTTTAAAAACCGTTCATGCAATCCGGACTAATGTCTGATATATCGGGAAAAGTCCGGATTAGCAGGGGGAAGCCCAGTTGTTGCTTTTATCGGAATTTCACATTTTTCGGGATGGTTTGGGCCCCAATTAGTCTGTGATAGTGAGGTCTTACTGTACTTCTTTAAGATGCAGAAACTCAACCATCCTTCATCAGTCATGTCCAGAATCTCCTGCTTCTTCTCCAGAGTCAGCATATCCCTCTTCCCTCTCCCTGGTGGAGGGGCCATCATCACACCCTAGGAAGTGGCATGCAAGGAATAGCAAGGCCCTGGAGCAGGTTGGGAACAGCCACAAAAGCTACCACATGCACCACCATAATAGCTGTCTGAGAGGAACTGTTCACTATATGGTCGCCACGCAGGAACTGGGAACGACCGAGGGGGGGTCTCTGTTAGATGCTGGGTGAACTACCAAGCCAGGCAGCATGGTGCCACCGGGCTATTCCCGCCTGGGCAGGCGAAAATGTTTGCGTGGCCATAATTTTCACTCGGCCTCAAGCATTCTGTCCGGATAAAATGAAAAAATGCACACAATGGTTTAATTCAGTCAGATCACAGCATCTGGGTAATGGATCGTTCAGATAATGGACATCTGGATAATCAAGGGATTACTGTACTTTGTAAACCTGTTTATTTGTGGAGAGGACAGTGTGATATTGAAGATGATGAAGATGAAGGTTATGATGTTTCCTTGTGGATTCCCACACCCTGACCCATTGCAGTGGGAGCGACAGTGAATTTAAGTTTCCGCAAAGACACATCACGAAATCTCGATATAACGGACTTCAGTAGACTGGAATTCGCTTTTATCGGACTCGAAGAGCTACCGGACTAAATTCCTATACAGTATATTGGAAAAAGTCCGATAAAACCAGAAGCAGTCTGGACTGCCTGACCACTTCAGCTATGTTCACCACCGTACGGTAAATAAAAGACATGTTTATCAATGTACAGTACAGTATTATTATACCATTTGATTAATGTAGTGAAGGTATAACACAATACAGTACTGCAATGGTAATGAAAAGTTTAAAAACCATTGGTGCAATCCGGACTAATGTCTGATGTACAGTATTGGAAAAAGTCTGGATTAGCAGGGGAAGGTCCAGATGTCGCTTTTATCGGAATGGCTTGGGTCCCAATTAGTCCTTTATAATGAGGTCTTACTGTATGTGGTTGTCTTACACCTATTAGGCCTGCAGTGGCAAGGCTATGAGGCCACAATCTTAGAGGTGTTGTAATTGACCTGATGTGATAAAAAAAAAGAAAAAAAAAGGTCATTTTGCACATGAGGGTGTATTCTTTTGGTAGGAGTTGGAAGTGTTATCTAAAAGTAAGAATAGTTTTGGGTCACTGATAATTTGATGAATAAATGGAGTGAAAAAACAGTGCTAAGTGATTATTGCCAATTCATGTGCTGATGATGGTTAGGGAAAGCATTTAATTTTTAAGGAA
Organism: Birgus latro; assembly: GCA_018397915.1. Lineage (NCBI taxonomy): Eukaryota > Metazoa > Arthropoda > Malacostraca > Decapoda > Coenobitidae > Birgus > Birgus latro. The sequence goes on from JAGKTI010013763.1 coordinate 14,604, forward strand.
AAGAAAGATTTGAAATACTGAAACTGTGAAGTTTTTGACTAATGCATTTCTTACTGTACAGTAATCCCCCAATTATCCAATGTAATAGAGCCAAAGGCATGTCCGGGTAGTGGTAATGTCCGGATAATGAACAATATCCCCCTACTGTACCCAGACCCTACCTATACCCAAGCTCCAACTTGTACCTATCTGTACAGTACCTCTGCATACTTTGGCAGTGTTTTTCGGTCATTCAGGCATATTTAGACATTAAAACACAATAGGAGTATCCAGAGTTATGCTAATCACAAAGAAAACCATGCCAAAATAACACTGAAAACAAAAAAAACACCCCATGTGCACACTAGTGTATGTACAGTACTTACCCCACCTGCAGTAATTTTGGCACTGTTTTCAGGTCAATCTGCCATATTTAGACATCAAAACACACAAAGGAATATCCAGAGTAATGCTAAACACCAAGAAAACCATGCAAAAAAAGCATTGAAAACCAAAAAAACATCCTACCTATACACTACTGTATGTGCAGTACCCCTCCTAATTTTGGCACTGGCTTCAGGTCAATCTGCCATATTCAGACATCAAAACACACATAGGAATATCCAAAGTAATGCTAAACATCAAGAAAGCCATGAAGAAAAAAACATTGAAAGCCAAAAAACATTCTACCTATACACTATGTACAGTACCCCTCCTAATTTTGGCAGTGTTCAGGTCAATCTGCCATATTTAAACATCAAAACACACATAAGATTACCCATAGTAATGGTAAATTCCAAGGAAACAGTGCATAAACAACAGAGATCCACAAAAATACTTGTACTCGGGATGGCTGTAAAATCAGTTATTTGATGCCAGTGATAACTACTCCCGGGTCACAAAAAAATTCCATGGCCAAGTATGCCACCGGAAATTGGCTAAATTGATATAAATGAATACCATCATCTTTGCTGGTATATATACTATGAGTTAAGCTAATAAAAACACAGAAAACTGATACGTAAAAGTACAGAAAGGCAGTGAGAATAAATAGTGTTCAAGAGTAAAACTTTCCTTCATACAACTTCCCACCATCCTAGTGCAAAATTTTGCTAGCTCCTTCTAAGAGTTAAGCACATGTCTCAATGCAGAATTTGATGAGCTTTCTCATGGTCACTGCCAAAGTTTGATACAACCAATAGTATTCAAATGAATCACAAAAACTTTAAAAACCCATGAGTCAGTGCTATCAGCATGAAGTAGGGGAGGAAGTGAGAGGGGGAGCAGGGAGGGTATGTAGGAGGGGTGGGAGGGGAGGAGAAGCAAGGGTGTGGGCAGAATTTTCACCCTTCTGTCATGAGGCGGACGGGCAGTTTTACCGGACGTTTACTCGTGGCTTGTGGTCTGTTAGACGTGTGGTGGCCATTCAGAAACAAAACTCCCAATGACCGGGTGACTTCGAATGTTCAGTAGAAAGGCGGACGGCTGCTGTCACCGAATATGTACTTGTGGCTTGTGGGCTGTGAAATGCATGGTGGCAGTTAGGAAAGACATTGCCTGGTGGCTGCACGATGTTGGACATTCGGTAGGGATGCGTATGGACGTTTTGACACTGCTTGTGGGTAATGGTGTGCTGGAGGTTCATTGGGAGTGATTGGACCAGCTCGTGACTTTGACCATTCAGTACAAGGCAGATGGACGTTTTAGCTCTGGTTGTGGGTTACGGCCTATTTCGTGCTCACGGCTTGAGCCCAGCAGCCACAATACCAAATGTTTCAACATGTTGGTTGGCTGACTGAAGTTCTTGGGGACTTTTACATCCAGATAATAGCAAGTAATCTCAGATAATGGTTTAACCTCAATGCGCCGGTTGACGTGTTTTACCGTCACGATTTTGGGTGCGTAGCAACGCCAGTTGATGTGTACAGCCACAAGTGTCTTCCTGCCACCCTTTGAACCACGACCGTTTTCCATGACAACCATTGGGTAGGTAGATACCCAAGGTACCCTACTGATGTGTGGCTTAGTCTGTACACAGCACTGGTAAAGTGTAGAGTGATGTCTTCCTCATCTTCCACACCCGATTCTGCTCCCTCACGCGCTGGGCCGAATGCATCACATGAGAGTTCTATCCTTACTACCAGGGAAAGGGCTTAGTGACATTGCAGGTGTGTGGGAAATTGTAAATAGTAAACAGGTCTACACAAGTGTTTTTTTTTTTTTTATACATAAGTGAAATGTAAGATATAAGTTTTATATCTAGTAAGTGTTATGATATAAGTGTTTTATGATAAGTTTTACAAGTGCAGTGCAGTAAATGTTACTGTTTATGGTTATTTGTAAAACAGTGATTGGAAATACCTTTGAGTAACCCTACCTGTTACATGAAAGAAAACCAGGAGGGTGCAGGCAAGAAAGAAAATGATCTGGTTGGTTTAACTAAATTTTTTCCCTTGTTACTCAGAAAATAATGGTGAATATGTGAGAATAAGCATATTTTTGATGTGCAAAAAATGTAAGTTGTATAACATTAGTAACATTTTCACGATGCCCCTGATTAGTACAAATTAGTCACAATATTAGTACAAGTAATTACCTCAAACTCATCCATACTGCCAGAAACAGCCATAGCATTTACTTCTCAAAGTGCAGTTATGAGTACCTGTAATCATGATGTCAAGTGCAAATATAAGTGCCGTAGTATAGAGAAATTATTATATTTTACGCAAGAAGTGAGTACAGAAAATCAAAGAGCTTATCTTTTTCCACACACCTACGGGGCATAGTGGCACTGTGAAATGGGCAGAAAACCCTATGGGGAGCCACATGAACATGGTGATGACTCATTCTTACGACGGTGAGTAAGGAAAAGTTGAAGATTGAGTGGGAAATTCCAGTTTTCCTCGAAGGAACCCCAGTCAGTGTTACAGTCACCACTCCAGTCAATGCTGCCAACACTAGCCAGCAAGTCCAAGGTCACTGCCAGCGGCGCGTGCTTGGAAACAGCCCGCCAAAACACAGAAAACCAGTCATCTTTAACTTATCCTTACTCATCAAAGGGATCCTTGGAGATGTGAGAATACTTTCATTTGAAAAAGGAAGAGTTGGTGAGTCTTATGTATTTTTAATTTTTTCTCTAGCTGTTATAGTTTGGCAGATATTAGTGTTTGAAGTAATGGTATTTTTTCCAGTATCACGGAAATCCCCAGTAAGGAGGAATCGGTGATGTCGGAAAAACTCCGGCGTGTGGGGGTTAATAGAGCCAAAGTCCAGTATCTGGATAACGAACAGGTCCAGATACTGCACGTCCAGATAAATGAGGGATTACCGTATTTACAAATTAGTGGAATGTAATTTATGTACTACACACCTGACTGGTAAAGTCTGTCTTCTCTGTTTAAAGATCTCATGCATCCATTGTTTTTTTTTTTCCTTATGAATAATGAAAAGTTTTCTGGAGTTTGTGAAACGAACTGGGAGCAGTTTCCTATTTTTTTTTTTTACAAGTTTAGGGCAATATTACATAAGGTAATTTGTAGTAATTGAATTTGTGTGTGTTGCTTGAATGCCTATGAAGATTTGGCATAAAAATCACTTTCATATGCTACTGTACCCCATTTTATGAATTAAAAAAAACAAAAAAAAAACATGCCAATATCACCCTATTCATGGGTAAAAGTTGTCTAATCCGGCCACCAATAATCCATAGATCGCAATATTCCAAATTTGCCAAGACAAATTTTTTTTAATTTTTCTGGTCTTTTTAAGAATTTTTCTGGGCTTTAACTAAGGATTTATCTGACTTGGACTTGCTCTTGGACTTGGATGTACCCGTCTGCAACTATTCAGTTGCAGACAGGTACATCCAAGTCCATGCATTTCCGGCAAGCAAAACAATAACCCTTATAATTTTAAGTGTTTCTGTCAAGACTCTAAAATATCAAAACACACTACATAATAGCTAGTAATGTATATACTGTATGTAAGATAGAGGTTAGATGAAAGTCATGAGGACTAGAGGAAATAGCATTCACACATTCTAAGTTAGGAATTCCACACACAGCAAAAGTGTGAAGCCTGATTGGAAAGTCCTCAGGCTCGGGAAAGTTCCACACAACCGTGCCTTACACGTGACACAACCAGTCATATACAGGGGAAATGGAAGAGAAGCAGCAGAAAGAGTTAGAAGGCAGAAGGGGTTTTAGGAGAGAGGGAGGCACGATGGGAAAGGCAGGAGCAGAGCACATGGGTTAGCTAGTAGGTCTCACCTCATTACACTCTGTGATACTCACTATATTACTCTTGAAATATTCCCTTTGAAGAAAATAAACTACAATCAAACCCCAGACTCATCTTTATCTTTCTTCTGCCATAGACAACAAGTACAGTGATGATTTTCTCCTTTTGTAAAATCCCAACAAATCAACTCACTGCTACAATACCTTGATGATGACTACAATATATTTTATCTACAATTACGATATACTGTATATTATTTGGTGGCAGCAAGCGTACGAACCACGTCTACAAGTCTGCAGTTGAGTCTACATTATTAAGATAGAAAACAGAAAAATGCTACAAGTTCGAGCCACACGGCATCTCACAACTTTATACTGGCAGTGGATTGACAATCCATTGTTACAACCAATCTTCCAATTTCTATGTCAGTCTACAATCAAAACAATATACTATGATCCTGCAAGTTAACTACAGGCAGGGGAGATGGTAACCATCATCCTCTTCAAGTTCACACCATACAGCAAGAAACTACATTTTTTTTTCCTTTTTTTTTTTTTTTTATGTGTCCGACCCTGGGCATAGGCTTCACAGCCTGCTATCAAGGCCCAGAAGTCCTCCTACATACCATACACCTTTACATGTCACCACTCTTCGGCGCTAACACCCACTGTCCATATTGAATACATGCTAGGGCTGTCTCATACAGGACTCGTGTATTGGTATTAGCTGGGATATTTTTACGAAATGTCGGCGGGTCTTCAGGTAGATCAGTAAAGCCGGGTTTTAACGAAATTCAGATCCTTAAACTGTTCCCTGCCCCAGCGAGGATTTGAACCTGGGTCCGTTAGGACTGCAGGCCACCTCTCTACCGATTGAGCCACCACCTGTACAAGAAATCACAAGCATCTCAAGAAGCTTACAATTCTACCATCAAGCAATCACAATCACTACAAGTTAAGAAGCAAAGCAACCTACACAGCAGAGACTGAGGTGGCACTGATGCAGGGGTGACATGGCAGATGATGCAGTAAACAACTAGACAGCCTTGAATCACCACTCACCTCACTTATTGTTACTCACCATTACTCATCGTTACTCATTTACCACCACAGCTACCAGAGTGAGAAGTCGATGCGCTGTGCCAGCGTTTGCTGAGAACACCATAACACATCAATCAACCCGTGTGTGACACCACCATCATCACCACACACACCATTCCCACCATGGTTAAAATAAGTGAGTTGAGTATTTACTTCATTTATATACAATATACAGTGATAGACACTGTGATATACAAACATTGTGCACAAAAATATAAAACGTGCTTTATAGTTACAACTTACATACATATACCTACTTCAGTTATCAGTGTTAAGTCAATCATTAAGTACTTGTACCAACAATAACAATTATATATTGTATATATTCATTCATTTACTATAGCATTCATGCATAAAATGATTGTCTCATGCATACAACTTGGCAACATTCCATCTACAAAGTGATAAATAAAATAGACTATCACAGTAACCCAGTGAGTGAGAAAAAGAACTGTAATAAACATTTATTAATAAAAGCAATCTAGTGGGACCAGACAAATTAATTTACAAGGAAAAAAAATGGCCAACATGAAGTTAGCAAGAATGAACTGCCTTCTTCACACAGTCATGAGGACAAAGATTTCCACACAGTGCTGACACATACATTGTCCCCCATAGGTACAAACGAACACCAAGTGAATGTATATTGTTAATACTGTATATACAGTATATTTTTATATAAAATAAAATATGGGGTTATATAATATTATTTTCGATAATAACTGTGAAACGTAACGAAGCCTTAAAAGAGTCCCAAGGATTAGCCAGCAATTATGCAACCTTGGACACCATCAAAAAAACGAACACAAACGATGAAAACAAACTAGAGGAAATCAATACGTACAAAAATAAAATAAGCGCATAACAGACAAACAAAAATAGGTGCAACTGTTGCTACAAATGCCACAATACAGCATAAACTCCATCTATAAGTGAAACAACGAGCAAAGTTATTGTTCTCCAAGAGCCAGTTGTAATGTGCATCATCACTATCATCAATCACATCATGACTGGATTAGCTAATTAATAGATTTTTTTTTCTTTTCAGTAGGTAACAATGAGGGGACTTATAACACATATTGTGTAATATTACTACAGCAAGTGTTATAGATGAATGATTCATAATACAATTGATTGCTGTACATTGCTGTTGTGTTACTGTTGTATAATTATATGCATGTGCACAGAATTATGTCACAACCTTCAGTGTAACATACAGTGTAACTGTACAGTATTACTACAGTTACCTCCGATATTATTGCAGTTGCTACAATACCTACGATTGACTCTCGGATACGTTTATGTGAAGCTGCAAAACGTGGTGAATGTTTTTGGCATATCTGATAGAGCCAGGATTCTGGGGGCTTGAATGATGAGAGAATGGAAGTGAGGCCTATTGGACTGGGCAAATTTGGGCTGTCTGAATGTTGCTAGTCCTCACGCTGCCCTAGGGTGGGAAAGGAGGTTGGGATGATGATGATGATGACCTACGATGTTACTGCAGTTACTACAATTAACTACAGTGCTACTGCAGTTATGTACCTTAAAAATTACAATATTACTTTAAAAATACAATTATGTAAAAAAATTACAATATTACTTCAAGTAAAGTTACAGTTATATAATAATTACATTCATACAATTTAACTACAATGTTCCTACAGTTCTGTGTCACCAGAATTATGTATTTCACTTAATTATCATACAAGTTAAGTGTAATATTAGGCATTACTGTAGGCATAACACCATATGTAATGTAATGACCTAGTAATTTTACTATTGCATAAGTATGTGTGTGTGTCTGTTGTACATGCACATTTGTGCTACTGTATCGCTACAATATGTTATACAATATTCTATGTTCAATTTTACTACATAATAGCTAGTATTGTATATATTCATACACTGTAATGACCTAGCAATATTACCATTGCATAAATATATGTGTATGTCTGTTGTACCCCCTGGGGGTAGGGGGGTTCCAAGAATACTCCCCCAGTATCCCTGCTTGTCGTATGAGGCGACTAAAAGGGTTGGTGGTGGGTTAGCGCCCCACCCCATAAAAAGAACTAACTAAACAAGTGAATAAAGCTCCTCGGACCAGGACGGACCATACGTTGACGACTGCGGAACGGACAAAGGACATCCTGAGGGTGGGGACATGGAATGTAAGAGGAGTGAATGATGAAGTGAAAGAGAGAGAGATTGTTCAGGTGCTTGAGGAGGCAAGAGTGGATGTATGTGGATTGACTGAAACTAAATGGAAAGGTGAAAGGGTGAGAGAATGGGAATACGGTTTAGGAATATGTGCGGGAGTTAATGAGAATGAGAGGACGAGAGAGGGAGTATGTCTGATGATAAGTAAGAAGTGGAAGGAGAATATAAGAGAGTATGGAACAGTGTGCAAGGTATTCACAGAAGAAATCCGTGCAGCATGTGAGGTGGTGTGTGGGGTGAAGAGAAGACGAAAGGGGGTTCAGGGAACAGCATGGTGGACTGAAGAGGTGAGAGAGGCTGTGGCACAAAAGAAGAAAGCATATAATGAGTGGATGAGGAACAGGGGCAACGAAGAAGCTGAGAGACGGACGAGAGAGTTATATGTAGTGAGGAGGAGAGAGGTGAAAAGATTAGTAAGAGAGAGTAAGAAGAGAGTGGATGAGGA
>JAGKTI010013764.1:0-22583 GCA_018397915.1 Birgus latro
TGGTTTGAGACTGAGTGACAACTGAGACTGATAAGTATGAGTGAGTGATTCGGTAATAATTTTAGGCTAGGAGTTTATCCTGGAATGAGGTCGCCAGATGTCAGGGGAAATTTATGCTTTCGCCCTGGCGCGAGGTCGCCAGATGTCAGGGGAAATTTACGTATTTCAAAGGGGTAAGATATTGTATAACTCGCGTATACAATGTATAGCTATGTGTGCTAAGGATAACTATCGAGTCATTTACTAAGAGAGAATAGACCTGTGAAATCGAGCAGCGATTTCACTTTATACTGGCTCACTTCGCCAATTCTCTAGAGTCGAGAATTTATAGACTTTCTCAACGGTACGCAGCAGAGACTAGACACTCTATTGGGCTGCAATATTGTACCGTTGGCCTCTAAGAAAGTTAGGTTCTCCCTTTAACAATCAAAAATGATAATAATAAAGATAACAAGATCTTGGCTGAGCCAAACTCCTAGCTAGCACAACGGATTTAAGGATTAATGCCAAAAGCTGGCCTAAGTACCAGTCGTGATTTAATACAAAGAGTTGTGCTAACGTGGAGTAGCAAAACTATATTAAATAAGTGGGAAAATTAAACATGACTGTTACATTTAACAAAGCTCAAGAAAACGAACTGTAATTTTATTAAATACAAGCAAATAAATTTACGTTACATGACTCCAATTCAAATCAAATGAAGGAATGCACAAATCAAATGAAGGAATGCACTCACTCAGACAAATAGCTAAATATTTCAAAAAGCTTAAGCCTAGAAAAACAGCTAAATACTAATCGGGATGGATGAGACTGTACTGTAGTCGATCACCAAAGTGGGTGGGAGCTCGGGAACACACGCCAATACAAGCTGAAATCTGAAATCGCTAAGAAAGCACTAAAGCCTAGAGAGGCATACCGCCACGCGCCGTGACTGCAGACAGACTGAGCTCCGATTTGAATACATAGTTCGACGAGCGCGGATAGACGGCGCGACGGGCGAATAGCGGTACCGCGCCAAACAGACAATTCAAATTTATGGCACAATGTCACAACTTACCTAACATAACGTTACAATGTAGAAAATTCGTGACAGTTTAGAAGCAGCTATTGTGAAGGAAGATGATAAAGATCGGTGTGAATAAGAAGGTACGAAGTATAAAAATAACCTAGAGGAATAGATAACAATTGTAAAGTTGCCTGAAACAACATTAGCTAGTTTTTGTGCAGAAACACGAGATGTGGACCTGTTTTGTAAAGCCTCACTACCAGAAATTACACTCCAAGAGTTTGATGGGGAGCAAAATTGAATATCTTTTGGGGATAGATTTAAATACTTAGTCCATGACAGAAAGGGCCTCTCCAGAGTTAGTAAATTCTCCAGTCTGTTAGGAAAGGTCAAGGGTACGACTTATAAGCTGATAAGCGAATTACCTGTTGAAGAGAATAAGTATGAGGCAGATCTGACTATCCTTAAACAGAATTATGAAAATGGGGACCAGGTCATTACCCAGTTGCTGAAGACTCTAATTGATTAACCCATAACTAGACAAGATTTTTCTTTGCAAAACTTTCAGATTGCAGTGAGGTGTAATTTAAAAGCTTTAGGTACTTACGAAGATATAAAAGCATCAGATTCAATGCTTTCTAGAATTATATCACTTAAAGTTAATACAGAGAACCGAGGATGCATTATATGGTAGGTACCAGATAGATCATTTCTCCAGTGAAGAGATTAAGGATGGCTTTATGCAACTTTGCAAACCATTGCAAGAAACAGTGAGGCCTGCTAAAAGCAAACCGAAGGATGAAGTAAAGAAATGGACCACTCACCAACTTGCTGTGAAACCTAAATAAGTCTCAGTTAAGCCTGTAAAGAAACAGGATTTTGGCACTTTTATTAGCTTTTTGTAATCTGAAGAGAAATTACCAAACACAAAGAATGGACACGTCAATGATAATAGAGGTAAAGATTTCCTTGGGGGGAAAAAGGGGGGGGGAGGTTTCGTATTTTGTACTGAACAACATTCCACAGTATTTTGCCAGAATTATCCTGATTATGCCTCTAGAATAGTGAGGCTGAATGAATTGGGGGGGTTGTATGAATTCAGGACACACATCCATTGGCTGTAAAAGTAGACTGAATCTTTATTTCAAGTGCAAAAAGGGAAATCATCACTGTGCTTTGTGTCCAAGGATGGTCAAGTATTAGGTTCCTAAACCGGCAAGTGTCAGTATGACTATTGCAAAATCAAAAAGTCCAGTAACAGCGCCAGCTGCAGTTCCAGTTGCAGATGTGAAAGTAATGACAGAAAATAAGAGTGTACCAGCACGTACTCTTTTTGATGCTGGTGTACAGAAAACCTTCATTTCTGCTGAAAATGTAGAAAAAATAAAGTAATCCATTATAGTCAATGTAAATCTAGCGATTACCTGGTTTTTAACTACTAAGGAAGCACAATCCTTTGATTTAGACTCTTAATAAAACTTCTCTGGATTAAATGCTGTAAAACAGCAGCTGACCTGCTAAGATGGAAACAAGTATATTAATCAAAGGACTGAATGAAACCTCTGATCATCTACAGAGCTTAGGGATTAAGTTGGCTAAACAGAATGTGAAATCAGTCTAATCAGACACTGTGAGTCCCATAAAAATGATCATTGGCTCAGATTACTGTGGAAGATTCCTACATAGCACTATCAAAAAGAATCAAGTACAGATGTTCAAGAGTCCAGGAGGTAAACTTATTGTGGGTCAATTGCCTTTTCCGAAGCAAGCCAGAGGAGAGGCCAAATTGGTAGACTCAATCTTTGTTACCCCCACACAGTCATTTATGGTAGCTAGAATAGGTGCAGAATTAGAACCTATTCAAATAAATGACTTATTGGATGAGAAAATTGAACCTGTACACAAACTGCGGGACTTGGATAGTGTGGGAATACATCCTGAAAAACCAAACCCTGAGGAAAAATAACCATGGACTTGTATGATCAGTCTGTGGAATTTAAAAATGGACAGTATTAGGTTGGATTACCATGGAAACTAAACCATTCGGAGTTACCAACAAAGTGACAAGCAGCTAAGGCTCAGTTAAATTTTCTTCTAAGAAAGTTGAGAGACAGATCAGAACATCTAACATTATATGATAATATAATAATGGATCAATTGAAGAATAAATTTATAGAAGAAGTAGAAGTTCATGTTAATCATGAAGATGGACACTATTTACTACACCATGTTGTAAGCAAGGATTCGGTGACAACTCCCATAAGGAGTTTTCAATTATAGTAGTAAAGCGTCCAAAGGATTAGCAGGCTTGATTGACTGCCTATACTGTGGACCTACACTAATAGAGCAGTTGGGGAATACATTCCTAAGATTTAGAGAAACTTTATGCTTATATAGCAGACATTAGTAAGGCGTTTCTAAGAATAGGATTGAGAGAAGAGGAGAGGATATTTATAAAATTCCTCTGGCCTCAAGACCCACAAAATAAGGATAACCCTTTGAAAACATACTGCATCCGATCGGTGCTCTTTGTCTCTTGTGCTGGTCCTTTCCTACTATGCAACACTTTGAAGCATCATTATGAGAATGCCACATGCCCAGAGATAAGGTTGGCATTCTATATGGATAATTTACAAGATACTGCTGATACAGAGACGGAAGCACTGAAGGCATATGAAATAGCCATTTCTGAATGTGAGAAGGCAGATTTTCCGTTACAGAGCTGGAATACATATTCACTGCCTTTAACCCCTATGCGCCAGTTGACGTGTATAGCCATCGTGATTCTGCGTGCAGAGCACCGCCGGTTGACGTGATTAGCTGCAAGCATCTTCCCGTCACCCTTTGAACCCGCGACCATTTTCTATGACAACCATAAGGTAGGTAGGTCCCCTAGGTACCCCAGTGATACGCGGCTCAGTCTGTACACTGCACTGGTAGAGTGAAGAGTCCTGTCTTCATCCTCCTCCTCATCCATTTCCATCCCACTGCCCACAGGGTTGAATTCATCATCAACCCACGCAATAGTTCTGCCCTTAGTGCCAGGGGAAAGGGCTCACTGACAGAGCCATCGGTCGTGCCTAGGATGATACAGTGTCTTCACGGACAGAGTGAGAGTACTTCTTCAGAGGAGAAGTTACCATGTGGATAGTGAACTCTCTCGCTTTTCGACCGCTTCCCACTCTCGACACATGATAAGGCTCTCAGACTCCTGCAGGAGGAGGGCAAGGCCTTCAACACTGATGAGTTCACTGAGGAAGATGACGTGGATGACCCAGCACATCGGGCAGGTGAGCGTTGAGTTGGCGGTCATCTGAGAAATAAATGCCGACGAGCCGTCCCACCACAGCTCTCACCACCTGCTCGCCGTCGTTACGCCCTTGAACGTCCACCATCCCCTCAGCCAAGTATTTCAAGGGCAAAATCACCACAACAGGGCCCTTCAAGAGTGCAATTTTCCACAAGGGCCCCACGTGGTGTAACTCAGCAGGAAGCGTCTCCTCAGGGAAGGCCCGTGTCAGGTGAGTCATCACCCCCATACTTCCTAACCTCCCACACCTCTCCCGCTCCTTCCCCCTCAGCCCCTGCCCATGGGCTTGCATGTGGGCGTGAATGCGGGCGTGCACACACTCAGAAAAGACGTGGTGCACATGGTAAACAACCCGTTTTACCAGGTGTGGGCAGAATGGATACATTTGTATGGGAGGAAGGAGCAGGATATGAGCCATCTGTGCCAGTGTTTGATGAGGAAGGAGCAGGTGCTCAGGAAGACGAGCTTCCCCCAAAGCCCTGGACTATTAGCAATATTATCAGGGCCATATTCACAACTACCATCTTGCAGTACCTGGTGGATGAAAGTCATTTCCACCAGGCTATGAGTGTGCGATGGCTGGATGTGGCTGCCAGTGAAAGAATGCACATGAAGGACTAGTAACCTGTGGAGGTGGAGGAGTTGTTTGTGTGGCTGGCCCTTACCATGTTGATGGCGCACATAAGAAAACATGTGCTCCATGACTATTGGTCGGTAGATGAACTCGTGGGCACACCTGTCTTTGGTAAGTATATGGCCTGTGACAAGTACCTGGCAATCCTAAATTCCTGCATTTCAATAGAAATTTTGGGCCTGCACCGAACGACAGGTTATGGAAAATTAGACCCATCCTGACAATGCTCAAGGGGTCATTTTCCAGTATTTTTTGTCCTTTTCAGGAAATGGTAATTGACGAGTTGCTGGTATTATTCTAGGCAGGTTGGCGTTTATTCAGTATGTGCCATTCACGAGTCACCGCTTTGAACTGAAATTCTTTGTCCTTTGCAACTGCAAATCTGGATATGTGCTTCATGTGATATTTTATTCGACTACGGATGCTGATATATCTAGTGACGATCAATCATGAAAGTGCAGATGGAATTTCAACAAGCACCACACTCAGTATACTGATAATTTTTAACTGGCCCCGGCGTTGACCAAGTATTTGCTTGAACACAGTACTGGGACTTGTGGAACTGTCAGGGCAAATAGAAAGAATTCCGTGTATTTCCAGCAAATACTAAGAAAGAAGCCCTTCCTACAAAGAAATGTGACAAAGTGTTAGCCCTTTTCTGGCATGACAAGAGACTGGTTATTGTGTTGTCATCAGTACTTGAGGGTGTGTTTGAGGAAACGTGAAAGACAGACTACAGGACCGGGGACCTGTGTTGAAGCCAGATGCTGTCAGTGATTACAATATTAACATGCGGCTTGTTGATAAATCGGACATGCAAATTGGTGAGATGGATACCTAAACAAGTCTTCCCAGTGGTACAGGAAGACATTTTTACACCTTCTTTGTATCGCCGTCCTGAAAAGTTTCTTACTGCTCAAGGAGCTTGTCAAGAAACCATTCTCTCTACGAGAGTTTGAGAGACAGCTTGCACTCGAACTACTTGAAGAGCATTCAACTGCACAGGTGCCAGATGTGAGGCGGGGGATGCAGACAGCACCTGCAGTGGACAGGCTAAGCTGTGCAGAGTACATCTGGTGGCACAGGCTGGAAGAGATAGGCCGTACCACAGTATAGGCGTACAGTCAGTGCCTCGTTTGTAACACCACGAAACGCCGTCCCCAGCACGAAACGAGAGACAGCCAACCGATGTGCAGAATGCAAGGTCCCCCTATGCCCTAAATGTGTTTATGAGTATCATTCCGAGCGTGATTACTGAGCAGGTGTGTGGGAAAATGTAAATAATATACAGGTATACACAAGTGTATTGTTTTTGGTACATAAGTGAAATGTCAGATATTATGTTATATCTAGTCAGTGTTATAAGTGTTTTACAATAAATTTTACAAGTGCAGTGCAATATGTGTAGCTGTCTATGGTAATTGGTGAAACAATTATTGAAAATACCTTGAGTTAGCCTACTTGCTGGATGAAAAAAAAACACTAGTGAGTGGGCCAGAAAGGAAATCATCTGATGGCTATAACTAATTTTTTTCCCTTCGTTCCTCAGAAAATAGCGCTCAGTATGTGAGCATAAGCATACTTGTGATGTGAAGTACAAATAATGTAAGTTGTGTATAACATTTGTAATATTTTCACGATGCCCATGATTAGTACAATTCAGCCTGAATTTTGCTTCAAGAAATTACCTCATACTCAACCACACTGCATGAAAAAGCCACAGCATGTACTGCACTTGTCAAAATGCAATGACCCGTAATCGTAATGTCAAGTGCAAATATAAGTGTTGTAGCAGAGAGAAATTATTATATTTAACGCATGAATTGAGTACAGAAAGTCAAAGCGCTATTCTTTTCCCACACACCTACGGAGCACAGTGGCACTATGAAACGGGCAGAAAACCCAATGGGGAGCTACAGGGACAGGGTGATGACTCATCCTTATGACGGTGAGTAAGGAAAAGTTGATGAGTGAGTGGAAAATTACACATTCCTTCCAGGGACGCCCGGGCAGTATTACGGTGCGTGCACAGAGAACGCTGGTTTTCACGCGCGAGTAACCAGCGCCGATTGGCGCCGACCCGCGCCAAGAATTACACCATATAAACAAGTGCAAGCGTGCACAGAGGAAGCAGGTTCGAGCGTGTCGGCGCAGGCAGCCAGCGTCATCCAGTCATCCAGCTTTCCTGTTTCCCCCGGACCATTCTTGGCCTGCTTACTCGCGCGAGTAGACGTCTGGCAAGATGGACATCGAATTACTTATCAACAAAGTATTTGAGAAACCATCATTGTGGAATAAAAGGAGTAAGGTCCACGCAAACAGGAATGTCGTTGACAAGCTGTGGGCAGAAGTCAGCAAAGAACAGATTTTTTTGTTCTATTATTTGATCAGTTATATTTGTATCTATGCCCTGATCAATGTTAGTGTTTATCAGTATCACTACGGTACAAACTGTATCTCAAAATAAAAGGAAAATGATTTGATTTCCAGAAATTTCATTATATCAATTGAGTACCCTATTAAATATATTCTGGAATTTGATTTCAGCTTACCTGAGAGTAATTGTAAGAATCGAAAAATTTTGCACCCTTCAATATGAATTATTTAACTTACGCTTGATTTTAGTATTATTACAGAGTTTACTGTTACTGCCAGTAAATTAAGAAGACCTCTTTAAAAATTAAAATTATTTAGTATCGCTGCCACCACCCAGCAGTTGCCGGGAAAAAAAAAAAAGAATTAACGTTATTAATGATTTAGTCCCGTACGATGGAAGAGGGACTTAGGCCTACGGCAATAACATTGTAGCGTGAGAATTCTATAGGAGGGCGTGGTTCTTTAGATGTAACATGCCTTGCGGGCCACTCAAGTCTATACTTATACTACCCCATAGGATTATAACCAAACACATTTTTACTCTAATTTACTTATCTATATTAATATCCNTAATCAATAGTCTGACTTTACTTAAGTTCTTAGAAAACGTTATTTAGTAAAACAATACAGCAAACATTAGCCCAAGTACAAAATCCTGAATTCTAGGTGTAAATATGACTCTTCGCCAATATAAGTTCCAAATCAACTTTCTATATCACTCTATCGAAACAGATGCTCCTGCTCGTCTCTCTGACCAGTTGCTTCTACTAGTAAAACAAGCCCAAAACTGTGATTTACAAAGTCCACTTTACACTTTACAACATTTTAACACGGTCCAGAATATACACTTATCACTTACATAACCTAATGTAAATTACATACATCATATACTTAAACTATACTTATACTAACTTAATGTACTCTTATACTACTTATATGTAAGAAAAATGGCATTACATAATGACTAGTCTTTCCTCTGGTAGAATCGGCTGTCTGTGCCAGTTACACCATGTCTTTCCCAGGCGATGTTCAGTTTTCTTGAGAATGTTGTCTCATCCTTGTATACTCAAAAAATCTTCTCGAGTCCCTTTTTAGGTCACTAAAAAGATGATGATATTCTCCATACTGGGTTCTTTTGCGATTTATTCCATGCATTCCTTCTTTTTTCCTGTTCAGTTTTGCATGAGTTCTCTCTAGCAATATTAGCTCATCAGACGATGAGCTTGACATGTTTGCTATACAGGTGATGAATCACGACTGACTGATAAACCTGCTCTTCCATGTCCCTCCCCGCGCTGGTCGGAGCAGATTACCAGCGTCCTTTGTGCTCACCTACCAGCGCCGGAAACCAGCGCGTCCGAACCTATCGGCACTGGTTACTTGCGCGAGAAAACCAGCGTTCTCTGTGCACGTACCCTTACAATCGGTCAGTGCTGCCAATGCTAGCCAGCGAGTCCAAGGTCACTGCCAGTGGTGTGCGCTCACAAGCAACCTGCCTAAGCACGGAAAGCCAGTAGTCTTCAGCTTAAACTTACTCATCGACAGGACCACCTGGAGACCTCGGGATACTTTCATTTGAAAGAAGAAGAGTTGGTGAGTCTTATGTATCTTTTTTTTTTCTCTCTAGCTATAACAGTTTGTCAGATAACAGGGTTTAAAGTAAGAGTATTTTTTCCAAAATCTCAAAAATCCCCCGTGCGGAAGAGTGGGCGACCTGGCGACCTTGGGAAACGCCAGGCGGATGGGAGTTAAGGAATAGGATACAAAAAGACTGTCCTAATACTGACATTCCCAAAACTCAAAATTTACTGGGTTAAACTGGGATACAAGGGTTGATGAAATAAGTCTAAAACCATTTAAGTTGTCTGGTGTAAGCCTCACCAAGAGGTCCTTGTTAAGTCAGGTCTCCAGGCTATTTGGGCCATTAGGATTGGTCTGCCCCATAGTTATTAAGGGCAGATGTCTAGTACAAGAGGCTTAGCAAGAAAAGTTGGACTGGGACTCTGGATTAGGTGAGACATATTTTGAATAATGGGAAAAGATTAGAATGGAATTTGAAGAAGCACGAAGCATATGTATTCCCAGACAGATAAACAGTAACAAGCAGTCACATTTTCATGTGTTTTGTGATGCTTCTCAAAAGGCATATGGGACAGTAACTTATTGTGCAACAAGAGATTTATTATGTCCAAAGCCTGAGTTGTACCAATTAATGGGGGAACCCTATCTCAAATCCCGAGGGACCCAGGTTCGAATCCTCGCTGGTGCAGGGAACAGTTTAAGAATTTGAATTTCATTAAATCAGGCTTTACTGATCTACCAGGAGACCCGCCGACATGTCGTAAAAATGACCCCGCTAATACCAATACTCCAGTCCTGTATGAGACAGCCCTAGCATGTATTCAATATGGACGGTGGGTGTTAAGCGCCGAAGTGGTGACATGTAGATTGTAGGAGAACGACTGGGCCTTGATAGCAGGCTGTGAAGCCTATGCCCAGAGTCGGACACATAAAAAAAAGAAAAATGGAATTCGCTTCCATAGAAGTAGGAACTAAGATGGCCAGGTATTTAACCACAACTCTTGGCACTTAGTTTAAGGATATTACTTTTATATATGGATTGACAGAGATATTTGTCTTTACTGCATAGGAAAGGAAGACAGTAAAATTCCTTTTGTCCGCAACAGAGTGTGGACTATAAAAGAACTGTCTTCCAAATTTAAATTTATGCATGTATCCTCCATTCAAAACCCAGCTGACCTTCTCCCGAGAGACTCGATAGTAAAGAGGTTGATCCAAGGTGGTTTGTGGTTTAAAGGTCCTAAATGGTTGCTTATTAAAAAATGGCCTGAGCAGAAACAGTACAATATTGCTCAGGTTAGTGTTGTAAATCTGGATCCTGCAGTACCTGAGCCAGATGTACTAAACATCAGTTGATTTTCATCAGTATGACAACTTCTTAACACTACTAAATTAGTTGTAAGATTTTAAAATAAGAAAGTGGGATTTGAAGAACTTGAACCCATGGAATACTGGGTGATAGGGTTAAAAAGGGAAATATTTCGGAAAGATTTTTGACCTTTAATGCCAAGACATTAGCAGCAATGATAAACTGATAAGAGATTTAGGGTTATTCTTAGATGGAAAGAGTATAATTAGATGCCATAGCAAAATAATAAAGGCTGATTTGTCTCTCCAAACTAGACATCCAATACAATTACCAAAGAATGATTATTTTGTACAGTTAATTGTTAAGGAAGCCCATGAATTAATTCTTCATGGAGGTGTGCAGCAGACTTTGGCCCGAGTCCGAGAAAGATAGTTGATTCCTTGGGGTAGACAGGTTGTTAGGAAATATCTCAAGAATTGCATTATATGTAGGAGGTACGAACGATGACCATATGGCTATCCAGGACCACCTGCTTTACCAAAGGATAGTGTAAATATAAGTCGGACCTTCAAAGTAACTAGAGTTGATTACACAGGAGCTATAACTGTTATGGATGAGGGAACTCCCAGTGTTTGTTTACTTGCGCTTACACAAGGGCAGTCGATCTAGAAATGGCAAAAGATTTAAGATCAGAGACATTCCTGAACGTAATCTGAAGATCTGCGGCTAGACGGTCTTGTCCTGGAAATTTAATGTGACAATGGAACCAATTTCTTTGGAGCATCACCTTTAATTTTAAGTGGTTCATGACAAAGAAAGGCGGCCGCAACACAGAGTTCTGGAGACTTGTGGAGAGATCTTCTAGCTATGGGTCATATTACATGATATAGCATATTATTTTTCACACTGCTCCAACTCTGTGTAACTATTTCCCATCTCAAGGGAATTACTGTGCGTACCAGTATATGTGCACATTTTAATATAGTTGTCCCTGATAAAAGCAGAGAAGTGTACCAGAGAATGTGCAGTGGTGGTTCAGAGCAGCTTAATAACCCAGGAATTTGCTCTAGTTTTCTGGTCAGTAGTCGTTATTGTGAATAAATTAAATGCTACTGCTTTTAACCTTTTATGGAAAACTATAATGGAAATACGTGTATAAATACATATAATAATAAGAATATTCCACGTACCTGACTGCGCATGTGTGGTATGGTGACGTGGAAAACGGAAGGCCATATACTCGTATATCTTAATGCATATAAATTGAAAATTTGGCTTAGTTTTATTTAAAACTTAGATTAACTTGATAAATTAGGCCCTCCTTGTCAATTTCCTGAAGCAATTCATTGTACTGAGATATTGTAGTTAAATAATATTTAGCAGCATCTCTGAATCCAATGAAGGAGAAAAATGCGCCATTTTTCAGCTAGTTAGGAACTAGCTGAAAAATGGCGGAGTCACACAGGGCAAAAGTGGCTAACATGTTAGCAACTTTTGAAAGCCGCTTTCATTTAAACTTACCTCCTGCTCCAATCACATATTTCATTCACAGTTAAAAACATGTTGAAAAATTATATTTATCTCATCTGAGTCTCACAGCAACAAACCTCCTAGCAAGGTGAATCCCACTGACTGTTGGTCATTTGCTCGCAAAAATGGCTAACATGTTAGCTGCTTCCTACTCAGCGTGATGCTAGCCTAAGTCTCCTTCAAGCAAGCTAGATGATAGAACGGTCCATAGACGACACCAGGACACTAGGACAGACCCATGCAACCCAACCAAGACTGCAAGCCCGTCATTATCTGTCATTCCGACTAATCTTAGTATCCTTTAGGATTTGGCCAATTCGAAGGGAACTGGCTGGGATATAAGGAGATAGAAATAGGTGAATCAGGGTGTTAGTTATACCCAGTGGTGGACAGCGGAAACAAAAAGGGACCTTGCGCAAGCGCAATGCGAAATCCACAGTTCACTACCTTGCGCAAGCACAAAGTGCGCAATCTGACCAATATTTAGCTTGCGCAATGTCGCAAATTGCAAGCGCAAACCATTTGCATATATTCGTGGGAATTACTGTATAATATTGAGATATTTACCTAAATTAGCATACTTCCTTCCTTCTATTTATTATGATTATTTTCCAATATCTGTAACTTGCGCAAGTGTGCAATTATTATTTAGCCTGAGCAATGTTTCAAAGCGCTAGTGCAAACCATTTGCAAATATTTGTGGGAATTACTGTAAAAAACAAATTAGCATACCTACTTTTGTTTATTATTATCCTATCTATCTATTGCCAGATGCCTTAATCCCATAAGGGGTGGCCACTGGCCACAACAAATCGCGTCCATGTCACCCTGTCCCCCTCCATTTCACTGCCCTGCTCCCAGCCCACACCCCCCTCTCTCATAGCTCTCCACTCCATCCCTCCATCTCATTCATAGCCTCCCCCTCCTTCTCACTCACATTCACTCTCCTCGTTACTCTCTTTCCTCTCCATATGGCCAAAACCACCTTAATGTGTTTCTCCTAACGCTTCCTATCACATCCACATCCACACCACAACGATCCTTCACTTCATCTGTCAGTCTGTCTCGACATGCTCCTCTCAAATAACTAATCTATTTCCACTCTCTCGGTCATTTGAATTTCACACTCTGCATCTGGCTGCCAAGACTGGGCAGTACAGCTGGTACTCCTGGTACTGGGGACATCCATTACTAACAAATTACTTCACACAATGTGAATAAGAAGGTAGGACCGGAGCAATTCGATGTTAACTCGTTGAAGTTCATATAGACGAGTGAGCACTGAGCGACTGAGCGGAGCGGACGCCGGAGAGGGACAGGGAAACTAAGGCTGTGATGTTGCCGGTTTTACTTTTATCTGCATTTTCTCAAGGCGTTTTATTTAATAATTTAATATAGATATACAATAGCAGGAGTACACTGTAGCACCAGTCGAACAGGGCAGTACTCCCGAGGTGGATGGAAAGCTGATGATAGGGATAGTTGGAGCTCCCGTTTCATCAGCCCTCGGGACTAGTTCCCGACAATCCGCCTTTGCTGAACTTTTTCAGTGTTTCAGTTACACGGGGAGTAGGCCAGCATGCTCTCCAATACAAGTTTCTCTAACTGTCACCACCAAACTACATGCACAGTACACACTACACAACCTTTTGAAAATTTTGGAAAAATGGCAAAACCTAACAGTGCCTCGGAGTCCCGGGGTGGGGAGGGACCACAAATGCCCCCACTATCTGTCCCTTTCCCGGTGATGACTCATGCCTGGAACCACTGTCTGACTCAATTCTTCTTCATTTCTGCAACATTCGCGGCCTTTCCACAAATTTTCTTTCTGTGGAACACCACCTCTCCTCCTCTAAACCTCACCTTCTCTTCTTAACGGAGACTCAGCTGTCTGAGGCAAATGACAGCAAACCCTTTTCTGTATCCTCCTACTTTCTCTATTCTCATTTCAAAGCCAAAGGTGGCTGTTGTGTATATGTACGCAACAACCTATCTTGCTCTCGTGTTCCTGAACTTGATTCTTCTGAATTATTTACTCTCTGGCTTCGGCTCTCCTGTCATTCTCTGATTAAATATATCTGCGCTGTTTACTTATCGCATAATTCTACTGACTATCAAAAATTCTTCGACTATCTTACTTCTACGATGAAACACATTCTATCCATTTCACCTTTCTCTGAAATCTCCATTCTTGGAGATTTCAATGTTCACCACCACCTTTGGCTCTCCTCTCCTTTCACTGGTCCAACTGGTGAACAAGCCTATACCTTTTCTATCCTTAATGACCTAGAGCAGCTTGTACAGCACCCTACCCGTATCCCTGATCGCCTTGGAGAGAGCTCCAACATACTTGACCTTTTCCTTACAACTAATCCTTCTGCTTACACTGTTAATCTTTTCTCTCCTTTGGGCTCCTCCGATCATAACCTTATTGCCTTAACCTGTCCTATTACCCCGGTGCAGCCTGGGGTTCCTCCAAAGAAACGTCGTCTGTGGCACTTTGCAGCTGCGGATTGGGAGGCCCTCAGGCAGTACTTCTTTGATTTTCCCTGGAATGATTATTGTTTCCATGGCCGGGAGCCATCTGCGTGTGCCTTACGCATTACAGAGGTTATTCTCTCAGGCATGGAAACATACATTCCTTTCTCATATCCTTTGTCTAATGCAAAAAATCCTTGGTTTAATCACACTTGTTCTAATGTTTCCGCAACAAGGAGAGGGCCTACAAAAGGTACCTGAGCCAACCCACCCCTGAACTACATCTTTCTTATGTTTCTGCCCGGAATCGTGCTAAGTCTGTTCTTCGTTCTGCCAAAAATAATTTCATCCGCACTAAATGTTCCCAACTCTCCAACTCATATTCTTCACACTCCTTCTGGAACCTTGCCAAAAACCTTTCTAACAACTTTACCTCATCATCCTTCCCTCCTCTTTTCTACTCTGATGGCTCTGTAGCTATTTCTTCTACTGATAAAGCAGATCTCTTTGCTCAGACTTTCTCCTCCAGTTCTACCTTAGACGATTCTGGTGCTGTTCCTCCATCACTTCCTCCCTCTGACTTCCTCATGGCTGACATTAAAATTTCTTCAGCTAATGTATTTTCTGCCATCACTGGCCTCAATACTAACAAGGCATATGGTCCTGATGGGGTCCCTCCTGCTGTCCTCAAGAACTGTGCTTCTGTGCTTACACCCTGCCTAGGTAAAGTCTTTCGCCTTTGTCTAACAACTTGTACCTTTCCTTCTTGCTGGAAGTTTGCTCTCATTCAGCCAGTCCAAAAGACTGATGACAATTCCCAACCCTCTAACTATCGGCCAATTCCTTTAACATCCTGTGTCTCTAAAGTGTTTGAGTCTATTCTTAAAAGAAAAATTTTAAAGCATCTTTCCTATCATAACCTTCTTTCTGATCGTCAGTATGGGTTCCGTCAGGGACGCTCCGTTGGCGATCTTCTCACCTATCTTTCAGACTCCTGGTCATCCTCCTTTCGGGACTTTGGCGAAAGCTTTGCCATTGCGCTTGACATCTCAAAGGCTTTCGATCGAGTCTGGCATAAATCTTTAATTTCTAAACTGCCCTCTTACGGTTTCTATCCTTCTATCTGTGCCTTCATCTCTAGCTTCATTTCTGGTCATTCTATAGCCGCTGTTGTAGACGGCCGCCGTTCTTCTCCTAGATCTATCAACAGTGGTGTTCCTCAGGGCTCTGTCCTATCACCAACTCTCTTCCTTTTATTCATCAATGACCTTCTAAGCTGTACATCTAACCCTATCCACTCATATGCTGATGATTCCACCCTTCACCTTTCCATTCGGTTCCCACAACGCCCATCTCAGCAGTTACTTCAACAAACAAGGGATGAGGCTATGGCACACCTAATGTCTGACTTGGTTCGTATCTCTGACTGGGATAAAAATAATCTTGTTGTTTTTAATGCATCAAAGACTCAGTTCTTGCACCTATCAACCAAATAAAACCTTCCACAGGAGTACCCGCTGATCTTTAATAATGTCCAGCTCGTTCCTACATCATCCTTGAACATGCTTGGGGTTTCATTCACTCGAGATTTATCTTGGAAAGAACATATTACATCTCATGTGAAAACTGCTTCCAAGATATTAGGTGTGCTATGCCGACTCCGAACCTTCTTTACCCCTACACAGATGTTGACTTTATACACGGGTTTTATTCGCCCCTGTTTGGAGTACAACTCTTATGTGAGGGGAGGATCCCCACATACAGCTCTTCTCAGTAAGGTGGAGTCAAAGGCTTTTCGTCTCATTAACTCTCCTCCTCTTACTAGCTCCCTTCAACCTCTGTCTCTTCACCGCACTGTTGCATCTTTATCTCTCTTCTATTGTTACTTCAATGGCCACTGTTCCTCTGAACTGTCTACTTGCATCCCTCCACCTCTACGACGGGCACGTAGTACCTGTCTAGCAACAACCTCTCATCCCTTTTCTGTCCAACTCTCTAATGCAAGAGTTAACCGTTACTCCCAGTCCTTCATTTATGCAACTGGTCAACTCTGGAACTGTTTCCTTTGTCTGTATTTCCTACTTCCTATAATCTCCAGTCTTTCAAACGCAGTGTGTCCAGGCATCTCGAAATGAACGGATCTTGAATTTGGCTGTCTTTTGTGTTGTTTTTGTTTATTCTTGGAAGGAACGGTTTGCGGGCCCATGGCCTTTGGTTCCTTCTTCCTTGCATTAAAAAAAAAATCAGCAATTCCTTCCAAAAATCATTAAAACATATTATTTAAATCAAATATCCACAGCCTAATAAATTATTAGGCTGTGGATATTTAAATAATATGTTTTAATGATTTCTCTAAGGAATTGCATATGCTAATCTTAATACGGTAAATAATGTATTTTTTATTGATTTTTTTTCATTAATAACTAATAATAATTTAAAAAAATATTGAAATACATTATCTCTGTTGAAGCATTTTAAGAAATGCTACTACCCTCCGCTTCCCCCAAAAATCCAGCCTCGTGACGCACCCAAGCCTCTCCCATCCCTTGTTCAGCCATGCGGGCAGTTCCCAAGACCACATGTCCTGTGGATTGCACAGTGCGCAATCCACAGGACATGTGGCAAGGCAGGTGCGCAAGCGCAAATTCATTTATGCAAGTGCAACTAAATTTGTGCTTGCGCACCTTCCTTTTCATTTGCAAAAGCGCACTATTGTGCATCGTTTCGTGCGGTGCGTAATGCGCAAACGAAATTCACTGAAGCGCAAGGGTGCGCAATTGCGCTTTGCGCAAGTCCTTGTGCACCTACCCAGCACTGATTATACCCCACTCATTCTGAGAGACTCATATTATTTTTAACATTTGGGGTTTGATTGAGGAATACCTTCAGAGAGAGTTTCTGACATTACTTTAGGATCCTCAGATCCTCTTTATATTACACATACCTTACCACGTGATGAAGCTTCATTATTGTGGCCATACAATAAAAATATGTAACTAATTATTATTATTCCGGCCTCAGAGTCTCGAAACGATTCCCGGAGAACCGGAGACTGTGCAGGGAATCTGAAAGGCCCAGGTTATGTCTTGGCATGGACTATTACTCAAAGAAATAAAAATCCACATCTCTTCAGTGAGGTCATGGTTACTAAGAAACAGTGGGTGGAGGCTAGTGACTGTCCGTAGAACAGTTACAGAATTCTAGTTTCTTCTTATTTCGGCTCTCCCTTAGGGGTCGCCACAGCGGATCACCCGTCTCCATCTTACTCTGTCTTCTGCATATTCTTCTGTTACACCTACCACCTGCATGTCCTCCTTCACTACATCCATAAACCTTCTCTTTGGCCTTCCTCTTTTTCTCCTGCCTGGTAGTTCCATTTCCAGCGACCTCCTCCGACATACTCCTCCTCCTCCTCCTCACGTGTCCAAACCATCTCATTCTCGCCTCTCTAGCCTTGTCCTCAAACTGACGCATGTGCGCTGTCCCTCTAATATGCTCATTTCTTATTTTGTCCAACCTCGTCACTCCTAGTGAAAAAGCAACAGCTTCAATTCTGCTACCTCAAACTCTGCCTCTTGTCTTTTTGTCAGTGGTACCGTCTCCATTCTGTACAGCATGGCTGGCCTCACTATGGTCTTATAAACTTTCCCTTTCATTTCTGCAAAGACCCTTCTGTCACAGATCACTCCTGTCACCTTTCTCCACCCACTCCATCCAGCCTGCACTTTCTTTTATCCCTCTCTACCACACTCTCTGTTACTTTGTACAGTTGACCCCAAGTATTTGAATTCATCTACCTTTGCCACCTCTACACTTTGTAGCCTCACGGTTCCCCTGTCATCTCTTTCATTTACACATTATGTACTCAGTCTTGCTTCTGCTTACTTTCATTCCCCTTCTCTCCAGTGCTTATCTCCATCTCTCCAGCTCTGCCTCAGCTTCCTCCCGGCTCTCACTACATAGCACAATGTTGTCCGCAAACATCATTGTCCACGGAGACTCCTATCTAATCTCGTCTGTCAATCTGTCCATCACCACTGCAAACAAGAAGGGACTCAAAGTCGATCCTTGATGCAATCCCACCTCCATCTTGAAACCCTCAGGCATCCCTACTGCACATCTCATTGCTCTTACACTATCGTTGTACATGTCCTTCACCACCCTCACATACTTCTCTGCCACTCCTGACTTTCTCATACAGTACCACAGCTCCTCTTTCGGTACCCTATCATAAGCCTTCTCCAAGTCTACAAACACACAGTGCAACTCCTTCTGGCCTTCTCTATAGTTTTCCATCACGATTCTGAAAGCAAATATGGCATCTGTAATACTTCGGCCTGGCATAAAACCAAATTGTTCCTCACAGATCCTCACTTCTCTTCTCAGCCTAGCTTCCACTACTCTTTCTCATATCTTCATTGCATGACTAATAAGCTTTATACCTCTGTAGTTGCTGCAGCACTGCACATCACCCTTGTTCTTGAAAATCGGAACTTGGACACTTTTTCTCAACTCCTCCGGCATCCTCTCACCCTCAAGGATTTTGTTAAACAATCTGGTAAACCACGTCACAGCCATCTTTCCTAAGCTCCTCCATGCTCCCACTAGTATACCATCTTGGCCCACTGCCTTACCATCCTTACTGAATTCTAGTTATTACTATCATTATTATACGCCTGCATTGCCAGTATTATTCTAGCAACTTAATCATCCTTTAATAACCCCGTCTTGTCACCTCAGGTCGGGAGACATGCCTTACTGTTTGCTACTTGTATGTTGGAGTCGTAGGAATGTATGACCATTAGATCTCTTAAGGCTATGTCAGGGTTGTTGCAAGGAGATTCTTTTGCTTTCTCTCACACAAGTAGCAACATACAAGGCAGACCTGTACTATTCAACTCAGTAGGTCAAGTATATCGCCCTGAATTTGGATCAGCACATGCACCAGGGCCCACTTGTAACACCTGTGACACCTGTAACACATTTGCACATCGTCGCTGCGTGTAACGGCACCATTGCTGAAACCATATAACTGTGTGACTGCTGACTGGACATCTTGCAAGCTTTGTGTATCAGTTACTATAAAAGACACACTGGAGACCATCTGTGAATAGAAACCACTTTCTCAATCTTGCGTCATGATTCCAGACTTACGGGGCACCCTGTAGAATGACTATTAAAACTGAAGGGATTTAAGAGCTGTAAGGAAGAACATGAATACAGCAACCCATCCCTCCTCTGAGGTGCTATAGGGCCTCCTAAGGTGACAACAGTGCACGATTTCGGTATAAGTAAGAATGTTAAGATTTTTTTTTTTATGCAGATGCTTTATATATTTCCACCTATAATCATGTTACATATGTTTTATGTCTTGTTAAAAACAACATATCTGTTCTGAAGACAATAAACCGTAAAGTTCCACCTCCTATTGTTTCTTATGACTTGTTGTAAAATATATATTCTTTACTGTTATGATGGCCCTGTTGCTGTGTCCTCCTCTAACAAAACTGAGCTTAATGTATGTTACACAGATTAAAATATACTGATAAGGAAGAGGTAATAGAGAAACCTTCAGTCTTCTATACTTCCTTAGGTATGGATTCTGACCCTGGTGAGCCTGGTTACCATGATTGTGGCGATGGTGTGTGTGAGCGCCTCAGAGGACATCATCTACCATGGCACCACCACAGTAGCTGCCCACATCACCAAGGCCGCCTTATGGGCACTAAAGGCACTCACACAGGAAAGTAAGTTGTAACTGGGAGCACTCAAACATTTCTGTAGTAATCACGAATAGCATTGTCTGACAAGGAACCCACCCAATCACCCCGCACTTTACACACAAGTAAAGTGCACTTTGTGAGCGAGCTTTTATAAATACGCCCAACATCTTAATTTCATCTAGGTGTAAACTTTCAACATTTATGGTGAGGCAGTTGAACAATGACAAGAATAACTGAGCTAAAATAATTACTCTCTCACGTTTTCTCTCTCTCACGTTTTCGCTCTGGATGTGAGTATTGCGAGGCACCGTAGCATTTATCACACGCACAATGTTCAATTCTCCGTTCCCGACTTGCCGTGTCAACGATCTGTGTCTGTAACCATTTGGCTATTGATCGACTGATAAAACCAAGATATGGGGCGATTACCCTTGCTGATTTCACCCATTTAACATAGAAGAAACGTTCACGTAAAATTATGAGCGTAATATCCGATATCTGATTGTTAGAATTCATGCAAGAAAACATAGTGTTACAAGAAATCCTTTTTAATTCGATTTCATAGGGGAGCATGTCTTTTGAAGCCATCAGTATATTCCCTTGGAAACCTGGGATTCCAAGGGATTTCTTTGGTCTCATGGGTAATTATATAGCTAAAAACAAAATTTATTGAATGCATCTGCTACCTGCTGAAAGAATCTTTTCTCAATCTCTCATAGTAGAAAAGTTATTTAGCCTCTGAAAACCATCGCAATCAGGCCATGTCCTGTCGAGCGAGGCCCGGTTGTTCTCATTTCTCAGCTGAACGTAACGTAAATAGCCCTTCGCTCGGTGTGCTCGCTCGCTGGTAACCACGGCTCGAATACATAGGTGTTTTAAGTCGACGATTCTACATAATGCTCTGTAAGCAATAACCTACAGCCAGCTAACCCATACACAGATGTTTAAGCGTCACTGGGGGCTGAACTTACACCACTGAATGAGGCAGAGTGAGCACGCACCATACCCAAAATATGAAGGCTAACGAGTCATTCATCAGGTTTTGGAAAGTGAACCATGTACGTAATAGAGATTCTTCAATTAGAAAAGTTGTATCGGATGTAGCTGCTGTGTAATGAAATGCTTAAGAACTAGAAAGTGGAGTAAAATAAGACAGGATATGAGAATTTTTTATGTATGGTAACCCACATCATGCAGTGAATGCAGAGTCTAGTATCGTTCTACTTGTTAAAAAGATAATCTACATATGCTTACTAGAATTACAATCTACATATGCTTACTAGAATCACACTCTTAGAAATTATGACTTTTCAGGCAAAATTTTTATGCAACAATTACAGTCAAACTGCATACATTCTCAGTGTTGAATGTTGAGCTGTAACGACGGAATAACCCTAGATAATGATGCCAATCACAAAGAAGGTCTGTGGAGAGAATGTTGACTCGAATAGCACTCTCTTCTGCCATAAACCTACGGGAAATAAACTGAAATTCTGGCAGATTAAAATGAATGAAAGTTAGTAGCACAATAATGCGTCAGAATGTGAGGGCTGATAGCCGCTAACCTGGGTCAGTTATATTTCATTCTCAGTGTGAGTGGGCATTTTGATAAAGTTGTTATGCCAATCAATTTATTATAGACACCACTGTTTTCACCCTTCTAAAGATCTTTGGGGTTGTTATACGATGCCTAGAAATATTTCTTACAGGGTTTCAAGGTTTGTAGTTTCCAAGGATGTTTGGGTTATTAATCGTGTTTCAAATAATTCCCACTAACCATATGCAGCAGTTCAGTTAAACTTAAAAGAAGTGGATGAGACACAATATTTGCCCGTCAGTTGGAGTGGAATTGTTACAGAGAAAACTGTTCTGGAAAGTGGTGCAAGATATCAAAGTGAAATTGAATGGAAGTCTGAAAGTGTGAGGGACAGAAAATGGAAGAATACTAACCAGTGGAAGTGAAGTAAGGCTAATGAATGGGAATAGTGAAAGCAGAGAGACTGTAAACATGATTGGTTATGGTGGGGGACAGAGAATGAATGTAATGCAGGAAATGTAACAATGGCAGAGGTGAAGAATGCTGTGAAGCAAATGAAGAATGGGAAAGTTGCTGGGATTGACGAGGTATATGCAGAGATGATTCAATGTATCAGAGGGTGTGGAATGCAGCGTTGTTTAGGATGTGTAAAAAAGCATGCATAAGTGAACCTGTACCAGAAGAGTGGAAAAAAAGATGCGATTATATCCTTGTAAAAAAATTAAAGGCGATCAAACTGAGAGCAAAAGATATCCTGCTATAAATTTCTCTAGTATTGTAGGAAAGAAATCTGGAAGAATTATCGCTGAGAAAATAGGAAATATATCAGAATGCCCGGTGAGTGACGAACAGGGTGGCTATAGGAGTGGTAGAGGAAGTGTGGATCAAATATTTACCATGACATATATAGTGGAAAATGTTTGTGAGGATTATGAGGTATTTATGGCATTTATAGTCTTGGATAAAAACATACACGGTAAACAGAGAAGGACTGTGGAAGGTTTTGCGTATAAATAATGTATACCGCTAAGAGATTTTAACATCGTAGTGAAGTTTGGGTAAGGGTAGACAGGCATGTAAGTACAAGATCAGTATTGGC
>JAGKTI010013765.1:0-15607 GCA_018397915.1 Birgus latro
TCGCTTGTGAATGGCTTGAAAAAAGGACAGATCGGTTTCCTTTGCCCTTCTTTCTAACATATCTGTGTCTGACAATACACTTTTGGATGCTGTGTGTTCACATAAAGAACATTCAGAGGTTTCTATTTTCTTGAGGCCACAGAATCTGACAACATCTGGATCATATTCAGTTGGTCTCTGTGTTTCCTCCTTTCTGCGTCTGGGAATCGTGTCATCGGTCACCGCTTGGACATTCTTTTCTGACTGTGTCATGATTTGAGCTATTGAATGAGTCGATTGTTTGCAATTTTGTGATGAAATATCTTTATCAAAGTTGTCTCCAGTGAACTGACTTAAACCGTCCTCAGCACTACGTATGTCATGAAGGCATGCTGTCTTTGATGCTGCAACAGCAACAGATTTGTAGAGCCTCCTTAGTTCATCATACGTGCATTTAACACCAAAATCATGGAAACAGTTTGCAAGCTCTTTAGAATCCCTCAGTAAAACACTAAGACCTAGTTGAAGCATCGTGACTTGATTTCGTCTATCTATCTATCTATCTATATACCTAGGCTGCTTCCCCCAAGAAAAGGGAGGTAGCCGAGACAGGTCAACACACTACCAATTTGCTCATCCACTCATACACATTCATTTGCATATTAACCCCAAAGGGAAGGGACAGATACTCACCGCACCACACCGCATGAGGGTCAACCACGCAGTGCAGTCAGTGACATCCGCAGCAGGGCCCGACAGCAAAGCTGGTTTACCCCTGCTGCATCATAATGGACTCATCCCCTTACCCGCACCTGACCTGATCAGTTGATCAGACAAAATGCGGGAGAATATCCCCTCAGGGCTGCGTCATCATTTATTCATTCACAATTTCTCTCCATTCATTTCTATCAGTGATGTTGGTAGGGTATGGTCTGAAGCTGGTGATAATCGAGATATCAAAGCTAATAAAGCGTCACTAACACAATCTGTTGCAACTTCATCATTTACCCTAGCTTTGTAACTAGTCTTGTCCAATTCAGTGCTTTGTCTCTGCACTTTCTTTTCATTTTTTTCAGTGCAACAGTAAAGTCAACCCCAATTTCATCTGGGATAATTCTATGTGCTGCTGAAGCCCTATTTTTGAAAAGTAAAACATTTGCAACTCCAGGTGATGACAATATAAGCAAATTGTTACCATAATGGTTGGACAGGTTTATAACCAGTGACATTCTGCATAAGGCCTTACAATCATTTTCTTTATATAGATTATACAAATCACTTGAGTTCCAAATTAGAGACGTATCATCATTCATAATGGCAATAACATTTTTCAAAGCACAGTCCATTTTATTTACATTGGTAAGACTTGCTCTTGCTGCAGCAGCAATAGACCTAAGTGATGAACAGTTTGTTCTACATTTGACATGATATCATGCATCAGCAGCATGCAGGTCTGTTGTAGCACCATTAGCCCTAATTCTGACCAGGTTAGAAAGTTCATCGTTTCGCTCATTCCAGATTCCCAACATCTTTTGTCTGAGTGACTTAGCAGATCCCCTGATCTCTACTTCCCTAAACTGGTATGCTGAGGTACAAAGTTCTGGATGCCTATTATCTGTGTCCATACTGCATTCTTCACCACAATAAAGACAGTGTTTTTTAAAGAGAAACGTTGGAAGATCAGATCGTCTTACTTTCTTTCTGGGATTCTCATCGCAATCAGCAGTGTCATCCGTGTTATAGTCTACAGCGTTTGATTTGGGCACAGATATAGATGAACAGTATGCTGAAAGTTTCTGTGAGCTCGTACGGTAGGATTTTCTTCAGTGTCAAGTATTCGCTGCAGTTTTACGTGTTTACCATCCCCGTAAGCTTAATTGAAGATGACCATGGATTCTATCCAACGGCGTCCGCTACGTTATAATCTACCTTTACAACTGCAGCCGAATTTATGACAGGTAGCACTCTTCAATGACTATGGCATTACTAGTTGCACCTGTAAAAAAGTACAAAACACCATTACCTATATATACAAGTAATTTAGATATAGAAAACTTCCCCCAGCGCCAAATTTTCCATAGTTTCCCCCCTGTCGATAGCCGGCTGTAACTTTCAGACATTTTCTCAATTCCCCCCAGTGGTACTAAGTGTCCATCAGTCACTTTCAGACAGTTTAGGACCTATACAACCATACATCAGTCGGGGAAAAAAACTCTGGACCCACTTTCCACTCTGAGGTAAAAATGGCCATTCCGATTCCTGACTAAAGGAAAGTGTGAGATTCTTTTTCGTCTCATGCACGGGGGAAAAGTTTGGAAGCGTGAAAGATTTTAAGTAGAGAGAGAAAGAGAGAAGGAATTGTGTGTGTGTGTGTGTGTTTTCCCAGAGACTAGGTCGAGGCATTAAAGCTCTTGAGCCGGGATGAGAGTTTTTCGTCCGTCCGTCTGTCTGTTCGTGCGATCTAAGGGCCTCAGTGATGAACCATTTTTATGTTTACGCTGCTGAATGAATGCTCTCTACCTTACCGTGTCCCCTTGTCGGATTGGCGAACCTCCTCAGAGCCACGCTAAAACAACAATGAGCAAAACTGTTTAAATCTACAAGAGTACAGACGCAGCAATGGCACCACTAAAAAAAAAGACATTTAAAAACACAGTAATTTATTTCCTCATTACAGATCTTTTATAACCCCCAAGAAACTGACACACCGCTGAGAACTTGAGATACGGTAACTCATTAAGTGGTGCAGACACGCAGTGAGGTAGGATGGGAGGTAAGTAGCTGGGTAGACAGGGAAACAGGTAGGCAGGTTGATAGACTGGGAGGCTGGTAGGAGGGCAGGTAGGCAGATGGGCAGGGAAAGAGAGAGGCAGAGAGATAGGGAAGGCAGAAATGTTGTTAGGCAGGGAAATAGACAGAGAAGCAGGTAAAGAGTCAGATGGGTAGAAAGGTAGCTAAGTAGGTAGGCAGGAAGGAAGGAAGGAAGTTAGGCAGGGAGATAGAGAAATATATAGGAACGTAGCCAGAGAGGTAGGTAGGCAGCGAGGTAGTTAGTCAGAGGAGAGAGAGGCAGGGAGACACGGTAGGTAGGTAGGCAGGTAAGTAGACAGGGAGGTGAGTAGGAAGGTAGGCAGGCAGGGAAGGACTTACATATGAAGGTAGGAAGGGAGGTAGGCAGAGATGTAATTATGCAGGAAGGCAGTAGGGTGTCGGGGGGGGGAGGGGTTGGCAGGTAATTAGGTAGGTAGGTGGGTGGATAAAGAGGCAAAGGAATAGGCAGAAAAGAAGGTAGGGAAGTAGCTAGAGGAGTAGATAGGACAATGTAGGGAGGAAGGTAGGCATGGAAACACGGTAGCTAGGTGAAGGTCAGTAGGTTGGGAGGTAGGCTGTATGTGCTTACAATATCAGCACTCTGCCTTTCATCTAGGGTTGTGCTTTTTGTGCTGATGCTGCTGCGTAGTGGATTATCATGCCAGTTACCCCGCCTCAACCTTCATGCTCTCCAGCCGTCCTCCTGTACCAGTGTTATGGTGACTTAATGAAATGGGTGCAGCGCAGCGCCAGAAATAACAAAAAATAAAGGACTGAGAACTGGGAGGAGATGGAAGATTGGTCTAAATGCAGATGGAAAATTTGTTACATTAATTTACGTAAGACTGTATAGATTTTTAAAACTGAATCACAACACTTACAGTAGTAATACTACAGCCAACATCTGTGTGGTGTAGACTGATGACGGTGCACGAGGGAGGAAAACTTTATTCTCTGTATCACTCTATATGAATCAAATGTACGTCCACCTGCAGAACAGGACATTCTCCTCGAAAAGAGAGTGATAGCCAAAATGAACCCTTCCCCAAGCTGGTAGAGTATGGATATGGGGAGGGTGTCTGTAAAACGAGGGATGCATGTTAAAGTCGAAATGCTATAGTGTCTCTGCTTATGAGTGCCAGGGTCCGTATGTCATCAGTAGAAAAGACGTTTTGGTATCATATGAAGGCCCTACCACTGTCATCCACTTTATTGTCAGCTTCCGTGTGTGCTCCAAGCCTGCATCGAGTGCGCACCCCACGTGATGAGCATGCCACCACAGCCGCTGCAGCTTTATATTTGCTTAACTGTCTGTCACATTACTCTTGTTTTGATATCCTCTCTATAGCCTTGTTTTATCTTTTCCAGCGTCACTTTCTACTGCTTTACACCCTTGTTTTCATTCGTTTGCAGGCTTTTATAACCTCTTCACCCTCTCTCTCTCTCTCTCTTATCCCCTCCTTGTCACCATTGAAGGATACCTGCTCACATATAGCCTACACGTTAATTTCCAATGCACATTTTCTTCTATGTTTTTTTTTTTTCTCCTGCCCTCCATTTTCTGTATTTCTTCCTCCTTTATTTCCCTTCCTTTTATTCCTAGGTTAATGTCTTATATTTTTTTTTCTCTGTCTGATCTTCGCTTATCTCCGCTGTTTGTGTACTTTTCCAGTCTATTCTGTCATTTTTTTTTTTACATCTCTGCTCCGTGAATTTCCTTAAACCAGTGGGTCTTAACCTTTTTACTGCCACGCCCCTTCTAGTAGTTGGTCCCTCCCTTCAGCCCCCCCCCTCCACATCTTCAACCAAATTGATAGAATTTCCTCCAAGATTTTAAGGAAAAACTGAAAAAATTGGTGTTTTTAGTCTTTTTATTGAGCATGAATTTTGTCCAAACAATATACCCAGCATATTTAATGAGGTTACTGTCTTACTAAATTAATAAGACACTTGACTCTGCTTCTTAGCCACCAGATCTTGAAATTGTGGTCGAATGCCAGAGGATGCACAACGTAAGTCCTCATCAACGTTCAGTCTGTTTCTGTACTTGGTCTTGACAGCAATGATCATGGAAAATGCAGCTTCACAAAGATACGTGGATCAAAACATTGTCAGAATACGAAGAGTTTGATGTGAAATCAGAGGGTAAACAGGAAGGTACTTGACCCAGAACGTCTCAAGATCCAGTTCTTTGAAGTCTTCCTCAGCTGAGGAATTGAACTTCAACTCAAGAAAATACTCTTGCACTTCATCCGAAACAACAGCTACCTCACACTGAAATGGGTTCCTGATGAATTTCCAGGTTTCACGCTTCTCGTCTATATTTGGGAAGTATCTGATTAATTCTGCTTTCAAGTCAGTCAGATGAGTGATTATTAATATTATTATTATTACTATTATTTTTAACTCAGACTCAAGGTAAATATGATTGAAAGCAGAATCCAAGTTACTAAAACTTGCTGTATTTCCATCCTGAATTTGACATTTCCGGAGGTTGAGTTTGGTCCTGAAGGCTCGAATGGTGTCGTGGTGCATGATGATGTTGATGTTTTTCCTTGTGGTTTAAGGCTGATTGCACTCAGCGATTCGAAGATGTCCACCAGGTAAGCTAGAGATAGCAGAAAGCCATCAGGCTGGAATTTGTCGTGGAGATCTGCCTTCTGCTGTGAATCTAGAAGTGTTGCTACTTCTTCTCGTAGTTCATAAAGCCGTCCAAGCATATATTGTATTTCTTTCACAATTATCTTGATATTGGCCACGCTCTTGTTAAGAGAAATACAGATAAAATTAGACAAATTCCTACTTTTTCCCCCGGGCTCACGCCCTCCCTGGAATTCACTCATGCCTCCCTAGGGGGGCGCGCCCCCCGGGTTAAGAACCTCTGCCTTAAACCATATTTGCATACAATTAGGTCTGAAGCGTCACCGAAATGATGTTACCCTGCCCCACTGAAGGAGAAGAGGAGGTAGGTTTTAGGTGGGGAGGTGTGGGAGGGGAATACCGAGGGGAATGATGGAATGGCGTGGGAAGAGCGTGAGGCGGGAGCCTTGCTTCACTCTTGACTACAAAGCCCTTCACTTAAACATCCACATCAACTTCCTCACAGTACGTCCTGCACACGTATTCACTTCTACCCACTTCTTGCACACATCGACACCTATTGCATTCTAACGCACATATCTCCTATATTCATAAAACAACACTTCTGCCAGTGTGTAAAGACACACACACACACACACACACACACACACACTTAAGCTTCAACATATCTGTATCCGTCAGAATTCACACTTACATTCATTTGTATCAACCTCAGCCACTTAAGATTTTCCTTAACCGATAGTGTAT
The DNA here is from genome assembly GCA_018397915.1 of Birgus latro. Lineage (NCBI taxonomy): Eukaryota > Metazoa > Arthropoda > Malacostraca > Decapoda > Coenobitidae > Birgus > Birgus latro. Next base: position 6,139 of record JAGKTI010013765.1, read on the forward strand.
TGCAACACTACTTATTTTTTCGTCCTAGTGCACCGCCAACCATGTATCCAGCGCTTATACGACTGCTTTTATCTGGTGCTGTTCACCTTTTTTTTATAGAGCAGTTTTGGACTTAAGCTGAAGAGCGCAGACCCCATGTCCAATAATCAGGCATGTGGGCCTGATGGGGTCCCTCCTGTTGTCCTCAAGAACTGTATTTCTGTGCTTACACTCTGCCGAGGTAAACTCTTTCTCCATTGTCTGTTGACCTGTACCTTTCCTGCTTGTTGGAAGTTTGCTCTTATTCAGCCTGTCCCAAAACAGGATGACCATTCCCATCCCTCTGACTATCGCCCAATTGCTTTAAAATCCTGCATTTCTAATATTCTAATATCTATTCTTAGCACACAAAAAAAAGAAATTAAAGCACCTTTCCTACCAGAACCATCTTTCCGATCGCAAATACGGGTTCCGCCAGAGACGCTCCACTGACGATCTCCTCACCAACCTTTCAGACTCCTGATCATCCTCCTTTCGGAACTTTGGCGAAAGCTTTGCCATTGCACTTGACATCACAAAGGTTTTAGATGGAGTCTGGCATAAATGTTTAATTTCCAAACTGCCCTCTTACGGTTTCTCTCCTATTTGTTCCTTCGCCTCTAGTTTCCTTCCAGGTCGTTCTATAACTCCTATTGTAGACGACCACCGTTCTTCTCCTAGAGCTATGAATAGAGGTGTTTCTCAGGGCTGTGTCCTATCACCAATTCTCTTCCGTCTATTCACTGATGACCTAAATTATACATCGAACCCTATCAACTCATCTGCTGATGACTCAGCCCTTCACATTTCCATTCTCTTCTCTCAGCGTCAATTTCAGCAATTACTTCAACAAACCGGAATGTGGCTATGGCACACCTGATGTCTGACTTGGATCATATCACTGACTGGGGTTAAAATAATGTTTTAAATTAATCAAAAACTCAGTTCTTACATCTTTCGACCAATCAAAATTTTCTACAGCAGTATCCTCTAATTTTTAAGAATATCCAACTAAATCCTTTATCATCATTCAACATTCATGGGGCTTCATTCTCTCGGGATTTATCTTGGAAGAACATATTACCTGTCTTGTAAACTCTGTTTGTGCAAAGCAGACTCTGTGTCTTCTTTACCCCTACATAGTTAGTGACTTTATAGAGGGGTTTTATTCGCCCCTGTGTAGAGTACAGCACTCATGCGTGAGTAGGCTCCCCACATACAGCTCTTCTCAACAAAGTGGGGTCAAAGGCTTTTCGTCTCATTAACTCTCCCTCTTTCGTTGGCTTCCCTCAACCTCTGTCACTTCACCGCACTGTTGTATCTTTATCTCTTTTCTTTCGCTACTGTAATGGTCACTGCCCCTCTGAACTCTCTGCTTGCATCCCTCCATCAATACAGCAGGCGTGTAGCACCCGCCTAGGAGCAAACTCTCATCCAGCTCTCTAATGCAGGAGTTAACAGTTACACCCTGTCCTTCATATATGCAACAAGTCAACTCTGAAACTGTCTCCCTCTGTCTGTATTCCCTCCTGCCTATGACCTCTAATCTTTTAGACGTAGTGTGTCCAGGCATCTCGAAATGAACGGATCTTAATTTTTTTTCTCTCTCTCTGTGTTTTTCATTTTTTTTTTTTTTTTAGGGAACAAGCTTGTGGGTTTTGTGGCCTTTGGTTCCTTCTTCTTTGCATAGAAAAATACCAACAGAGGGCAGATCCTTAAGCCTTCATTCATCACCTGACACTTGGGCTTTAATGGCCACCTTCTCTTGATCAGTTCCCTAGCAATGCCGCATTCTGTTCAGGTACCATATTTTCATACGGACTGTTTTTACGATATGCAGATTGGCCCACATGGAAGAACAATGAATACGGCGATCTTGTAGTAATTTATAAGAAAATTTTCCTGAAACAGTCGTGACCGAACTCGCGTGCCCATTGCCCTAGTCTACCTCCCTATTCACTCTGTCACCTCCTCTCAAATCCACGGAGACGATTTAAGCTATTATGTGTCCGTTAATTTCCATCTTTTGCTCCGTGGACAGTGTATATTCTCAGCCTTATTAATTTGTATCTATTTGAGTCTGAACAGTACCTACCTGTGTCGAAAATGAACCCCAATTTTTTTTTTAGTTAAGCTCTACCCACCTGCACCCAGCCTGTAATTCTACACATATTCTTTGCTGGAAGTCACCTGGATTAAGTTAGACCACTTCTGTGCTTCAGTTATTTCCGACAGGTAGGCTATTTATGCCAACCTATATTCACCTTAGCGAAAAAATATGATCATGAGTTAAATTATCAGTTCAGGTATACCATTGTCACGAATTTTCTACATTGTAACGTTGTGTTGAGTGAGTCGTGACATAGTCCCGTAAATTTGAATTGTCTGTTGGCGTGTTAGCCGTTGCACGCCGGCGCGTGCACCTCCCGCGCTCGTCGCGCCGCCGATTTGAATGAGAGCTCAGTTTGCTTGTAGACACGGCGGGACGCGGAACGCCTTTCTAGGCTCTGTGCTTTTCTAGCGTTTTTCAGATTTCAGCTTGTATTGGCGTGTCTCCTGCAGCCCCACCCACTTTGGTGATCGTCACAGCAGCTCTGTTTCATCCATACCGATCAGTATTTTCTGGTTTTTTCCTAGGCTAAGCTTTTTGAAATATTTAGCCGTTATCTGAGTGTTTGAGCGAGTGAGTGCATTCCTTTATTTGATTTGAATTTCATGTAACGTAAATTCATTACTTTGTAATCAATAAATTCACAGTTCTTTTCTTGAGCTTTGTTAAAGTTATTAACTGTGTTTAATTACTCCACTCTGTTATTTAATACAGTTTGCTACTCTGCGTTAGCACAACTTTTGAATTAAATCACGGCCGGTACTTAGGCCAGCTTTAACATCACTCTCTAAATCCGTTGTGCTAGCTGGGAGTTTGGCTCAGCCAAGAGCCTGTTGTTATTATTATTATTATTATAATTTTTTTTTGATTGTTGGGGGGGGAGAAGAAACTTTCTCGTAGGCCAACGGTACAATATTGCAGCCCAATATTGCAGCTCTGCTGCGTGCCGTTGAGGAAGTTTGTAATTCTCGACCCTAGAGAATTGACACAGCACACTTAGCTATACATTGTATACCAATTATACAATATTTCATTATTTCTTGGGAATACTTAAATTTCCCCTGACATCTGGCGACACGCCAGAGCAAACTCTCATTTTCCCCTGACAACCATTATTGACCAAAAATTTCTTTTCCTAGTGCCTCGTCGACTACAGTGCGTCATTTTGTATTTTGGCTAATTTTTGATACCTCCACAGTCTTTATTCAACTTATAAACGAGTTCCTGAAATGAAAGGATTGATGGCGGCTATTATTTAACCCCTCTGGTCTGGTAAGTTTTTCCTATGTCACGAAAATGGTCAGATTCTAGCAAAGCAAATAAATAAATAGACATAGCACTGCATGAATAAAGCACAGTCACCTACAGTCAAGTAAATAATGTTATACAGTAGGAATAGAGGGGTTCCCTTAAGGCCCCGTCACACGATCAGTGGGCAAGTGTGGTGATTCAGCATGGAAGCGGAGAATGCGTGGAAAATGATCGTGTAGATGTGCGGAACTGAAGCACCATCCTTGCTCGAGCAGGTTCGTCAACGACACAAAACTCCAGCTGAACCACGCGCTTCGGCACCATGCTCGGCCACCACACTTGCCCACTGATCGTGTGACGGGACCTTTAAGTCTCACCTGACTAATGGCACACTCAGACTTTTTCATTTCCATGGGACTGAGTCAAAGTAACCAAAACCAGAACACCCGGTCCATCTGACGGCTGTTTTTCGCAGTCGTTTTGCGTATTACGGCGATCACTTCGAGGTCTCCAGTCTTGCTGTGTCGTTGTGTGTGTGTGTGTGTGTGTGTGATCTTTATTTAGTTAACGTTAGTTTTGTTTTGTTTTGCTTCACTTTGATTATATGTTAAATGCTGTGATTTTTTTTTTATCCGTACTGAACTCTCTCTGAAAGCTTCTTCTTGTTAGTTTATGTGTTAGAGCCGTAAGCATGGCTGTTGATCTTATGTGTGTATAAAATATTCGTTTATATATCACAGAATCATGATATTATTAAGATGATGAACCCGACGTAAAAGCAAATAACACATCACTTTGAGCTCCAGGTATCAGGTACAGGTGTGGGTTCGGTGTGAGTTCACGTTCTTGGTACAGCCAGCGATGTTGAATAACGCTGTTGACTAGGTAAAGGGACGCGGCAGCTGCCTTGACCACTTGTGAGGATGAAAATTGGATCGTGTTATTTTAGTGGAAGGAGGGAGCGCTCACCATCCACCCACTCGATGTAATGCTGCCCATGGGTGGCTGCCTTTTCCTCTGTTCCTTCCTTTTTTCGTTCCTTCCTCTTATGTCCTTCTTTCTTCTTCCTTCTGTCTACGGGTGACTCTACAATGAGTGACAATCTAAACTGTTTCCTGTACACCAGGAAACCATTTACTGCGCTTGGTGGTAACCATATAACCAAACTATGGCGCCTGGTGGTTTAGTGAGTAATTAAGGCGCTCCAACCGGATTGAGCCTGTGCCGGTTGATATCCATGGGATGGTTGGGGTTTATTGCGGACGTAATGCCACTCAGGGATGAGTGAGGCTGGTCACTCATCTTAAATGTCAGGACCAACATGCCTAGCCCCGGGCTTCTACGCTTCTCTTTGGGTAACACAGGATTAGATGATGATGATGATGATGATGATGATGATGATGATGTTATGAATCGCCTACCTCTGTGACTGTGATTGTGGTGGTGGTGGTGAGAGTTACTGAGGCAGAGTTGATAATGCTCGTTATGAGGACGATGCTACAGCTGAGACTGAATAGGTGAGACGCCAGGGTAATTCTGTGACTGTGGTGGTGACGTTACTGCTGCTGGTGTGGAGGCATTGGCGGTTCTGGCCTGCAAAAGCGATAATGGTGTTGATAACTCTGATGCCAAATATGAGTGAAATACTGTACAAGCCACAGAAATAACTACTGATCGCAGCGATATTACTCGAAATACTGTACCGATGGAACTGGTGATGGTGAATGATGAGGTCCAGATGATGGTGGGTGATGATGCAATATCAGCGGAGACTATGACAGATGCGGTGATACTGACGAAAGCAAACGGGAAACTAAAGGCAACGGCGATGAAATTTGTGGGAATGAAAATCGCTGTGTTGGAACTCATGGCCGAGATAATTATTACCAATTGTTTGATGGAGTTCTCGGCGGCAGGTGACGATTATAGGATGATTATAGGGTTACTTTCAAACAGCTGATAATGATGTTACGTTAAAAATCCATTATGATATGGAATTAATTATCGTAGGTGGTTTGAGGGTACCCAACAGCTCAAGTCAATAATGCCAGATACACGTACAGATCTACAGTATATTAATAAAGTGAGAATCGAGCTCATCACGCCTGCTTGAATGTGTTTTGGTTAGCGACATATGACTGGGATGTGACTAAATTTCGATGGGGTGTCATGAAACTATTGGTCACATCTGTACGTGGTGGACTTTTAAATGCAACTGTTGGGACTTGTTACCAGTGACGCAGGATGGCGACGGTGAAGAGGGTGGCTGTGGAGGGGGTGATGGCAGGGGGTGAAGGCTCCCTGGAATTTCATCTCTCTCTCTCTCTCTCTCTACCCGTTGCCATTACCCAGATCCCTCACTCAAAGCATGAAAAGAGGAAGAAAGAGAAACAGAAAAAATATTTCAAGAAAATCATATGCCATTCTCTCTTTAACAGAATCAAACTTGCATTGTCACCTTATGGAAACCTATGGCCAATATATCCACAAAGTTCCATAATTAAACTGAGTGAGATGAGCAAGGAGGAGTATGTCACCCCAGATATTGTGCATTTGCTGTATTTTTAGCTGTATCCTGATCACAAAAATCAGCCAACAATATATGAAACTAAGGTTTTCATGACTAGGTGATGTCTCCACTATGCCAAGGAGTAAATTGGGCTTCTCCTCATTACCCGCGCCTCAGTCCAACAGGTAGGAATGGGCCACACTTAAGGTGTCTCGACTGAAACCGGTGTTCATCACGTCTTCTTCCTCCAAGCGAAGATCTTCATATCTCACTCCACGCTATCTCTCCATTTGACTCAACGTTGCCCCAGAGACTTTCTTCTCCCCCTCGTCCCTGCCATGGCTGCCTCTATGTGGTCTTGATAGGCTCCTCCTCATCCTTTCTCATTAAACGGCCGTACCAACGCAACCTTGCTTTTCACACTTTCTTCGTTATATACTCGTACATCTCTCTGATCTTCTAAACACTTCCTTACTCTTAACCCATTTCGCCCAGTGAAAAACATATAATCCAACTCGACATTCACATTCCGATTCCTTTAACCTTTTCTCGACCGAAATTGATGTTTCTTGTTGTGAGAACGACTTTTTCAGAATCTTCCTTCTCCCACTGTGTCACTAGAATTAGATACTCTCATTATTAAACCTCGTGAACTCTCAGGTAAAATCACGTTTTCATCATGGTAAAAAACAAAACAAAAACGCACACACAAATACACGCAGGTACAGTATATGACAGAAGCAATGTTTATAGGAAATGTGGACGCATTCTTAAATCAAATCTTATGACAGGGATCTGTTTCAGTGAACACAAAAAGTGAATAACAGCTAACTGGATCAATCACAACCATGTCTTTGTTACGTCATTGTACAGTGATTTCATTCTTGTACCCTCCTCATTAGTACATGTGCCAAAAAAAAAAAGAAAAAGGCTTCCGGGAAACGAGTAATGAAAACAATAATGCGTCTGATTATCATTAACTCCTTAATCTGGTGACATATTTTGTACGGTAGCCCTACTGTATTATTCCTACCTTCAGAAAATTGTATTCAGCAGAAGGGGTTCATGAAGGCTGTTATCTGACATATCTAGTTCGAAGAGTCTCATCTGGGGAAACAAGAATAAAAAGAATCACATTACGGGACTGAGTGGGTAAAGAGTGCGAGTGGTTCCTGGCGTTTCACCATCTTGTAAAACTCTCAGTTTTCATTTAACAGCTACACACTTGCCTGCTTTCTCACAAACGCGTCCAGCAGGACACTGCATTGCTACCTATATATAATAAGACGGCTAATTACAGAGTTCTTCAAGTGCACCGTTTATACATCAACAAAACCTTCAAGCCTCTCTGCCATACTGTTTCCACCTCACACTACAAGTTGTATTCTCTAGCTTATTCTTCCCTTTAACCGTAAGTATTGATCACACTGGAAACAAGAAACGCAAGAAAGGCAAAAGGTACATTCACTCCTGCCACAGACATCTCACCTAAGCACACACATCCTCTCCCGCGAAACACACCACGCTTAACCAGAAACATCCCCTCCTGCCCTAGACACTTCATATAAACAGCCATATTCCCATCTACCCTACACACCTGATATGACCACACGCATCCCCTCTTGCCCTAAACTGCATTGTGGGATCAAGAGGAGGGGGATTCACTGAGGAGGCTTGTCAACACACGATCACCACCACCGTTCACTTGCCCTGCTCCACCTCGCGGCCAAACACGCCACATACAAGATATTAATATGAATATATTTTCCTTGTGAACAGTGTGTAGAGCAACCCTGTCCCATCCATTACCTATACGTTAATATATCCACAGTCAGTGCACTGCTTACTTAGGTTAGTCATGAGTGTAAAACTTAAACACATGTACAGTAGTTTGCATCTTATGCAAGGATCGGCGTTCGTTGTAATTTATGCCAATCTAAAAGATAACGCATATAATCAAGTCCCTTGTTAGCACGACACGATGATCGTCGTACGAATGATGAAAACTCTGAAGACGATATCAGTGTCATATTGTGCGTATAAAAAATACGTCAAGTATCAGAGTATAGAGCTTTCTTCTTCTCCTCCTCCTCCTCTTCCTCCTCCTCCTCCTCCTTCTTCTTCTTCTTTTTCTTCTTCTTCCTGGAAAGGAGGAAGCGAAGACCAGTGGAACAGGTGGCAACCTTAACATAGAGAGAAATTTGTCGCAAGTGCTTTCAACGTTTCAGCGCCTATATGAATAAAATGACTATCTGGCAGGTGTATGCAAAAGTGCATGTGTGAAGAAACACCAGCAAAAAATACCGATGGAGATATCTCTGAGGTAAAGGTGTCAGGACTCTAAAATATCATTGCACACTGCATAATAGCTAGTACCGTATATATGTAACATAGAGGTTAGATCAAAGTCGTGCCTAAGCGAAAGGGCCAGAGGAAACAGCAACGCGCATTCTCAGTTAGGAATTTCACACAGCACAATGACGTAAATTCCCCAGGCTCGGAAGGTTCCACACACCCGTGCCCTTACAAGTGACACAACCAGTCATATACAGGGGAAGTGGGAGAGACAGGGCAGAAGGGGGTTAGGAGAGAAGAAAGGCATAGAGAGGAGAGGCAGGAAGGAGCTCGCGGGGTTAGCCAGTGGAAAACCGCTCTCACCTCAGTACTGCTCGTGCGAGATACTCCCTAGAAAACTCACCTTAGTACTGCTCTTGTGATACTTCCATTTGAAATAAATAAATTGCAATCAAACCCCAGACTCTTTATCTTTTTCCTGCCATCTGCTACAAGTGCAACGAACATTCTCTCCTTCGCAAATTCTCTGCAAATCAACACACTGTTACCATAGCTCGGCGACGACTGCTTATAATATAATGGGTAGCAGCATTGCTTACGATAAAGCCAGAGCTCCAAAGGCTTGACTGGTGTGTGTGAATGGGTACTTGGCTCCTTTTACAGAGGAATGCTGTTGATATGATTCCCAGTTGAGTGATTTCTCTTACCTTATTTGTCATTATACCTGATCCCAGCTTCATGTGGGAGCAAGACACTGGTGTATGATGATGATGACTGGGTTCATTTAATTTCTTTCAGATCAGTAAGTGAAATATATGTAACAATATTGACATATAAAAATAATAACTAAAGAAAGGAACAAAAAAATATTCCACTCTTAGTGTGGAAGACAAACACGAACAACAGACTGAAAACTGCACCTGTAGTAATGGTGGCAGGTAATTTGACTGCATCACCTACCATTTCCCAGATTTCCCAGATTTAGTCTTACAGAATTTATCAAACATGCGTCACACATCCACTGGATTTCACTGCGTACATTACGCTGAGTAGCATACACAAATCTTCAAAGGCAAAGATGAAAGACAAGAAATAATCTATAATCAACAACTGATACTCTCTTGCACAAAATACAAATAAAAATGTCATTGATTTAACTGAGCATATAGTTTTATTTGGTTTAAAAATAAGGAAAAAGTAAAGCATTGAAGACCCGTGCATTAGCTTATTAGGAGAGAGAGAGAGAGAGAGAGAGAGAGAGAGAGAGAGAGAGAGAGAGAGAGAGA